>OZ022241.1:4491466-4513966 GCA_963978895.1 Erpobdella octoculata | reverse complement strand
TCAAATACCCGGTTTGTTAAAAATGACCATTCTTGGACGAAAAAGTTGGCTAGTTTTTTGGAATGTTTTTAGAAAAGAAGCTACCACTACTTCCGCGATTATTGATTATTTAAAAAAAAAATAAGTTAACTATCATTGGGTGCATTTCACAAGCCACATAATTATATTTAATTAAAATATTAAAAGTTTTTTTGAATTTTTCAAGGGTTTTTAACCCCAAAAACCCCTTTTTCATTGAGTGCGTTTCTGGAGTTCTAACCCCAAAAACCCTTTATCGTTGGTTGCTCCTCCTGGATTTTGACCTTGAAAACCCCCACATTTGGTGCGCCACTGCGTTCCAAACTGAGTGAGATTCTGAGTGAGTAAATGAGGCTGGAAGATGTCATTAGAATATAAAATTTAAAAAAAATCAATTTTTATGGGAGTTTTAATTACGAAAACACGTGTTTCCTAAGCCACAAAATTATAGTTAATTATTATATATAAAAAAATATTTTTTTAAAGATTTTTACTCCGGAAACCCTTTCCTTATTGGATGCGCTTCTGAAGTTCTAACCCCAAAAACCAAATTTAGTCAACAGTTGTTGGATCAAGAAATACGGCGTGCAGCACGGCTCCATGCTACCTTAATTACAAACCTCCAACGGCATTCTGCCACAATCACATTCTTCTCCCAGTTCAAGAATCCCGTTTCCACAAATAGAAAGATATTGGTTTTCTAAAATAGGCAGATCTGCTAGGCAAATGCCAAAACCTAGAATAAAAACACAAATCTGCAAAATAGCACAAAAGTGTATAATTATGTAATATTTTTAGTAGTTTAAAAATTTAATAAACGTATTGTAATGTTTAAAAATTTTTTAGAACCTGCTGTAATGGAAGCTTTCAACTGATCTTTAGAGCAGGACGAAAAATACAGAGCTGGTTTGTAGGTTCTTAAGCAAAGTAAAATAATAGCTATAAATTAAACACTACAACTCATTGGATTGGCATAAATACGACGTCCTATCTACATAGATATCTCGATATAACAACTGGAAGAAATACTCGTATAGGCCTAATGTGTTATTGCTGAGTATATCGTTATTATGAATGAATTGGTGTAACAAACTACAGTAGCGTCAGTAGTTATATCATACTTTTAAAAGTTTTATATAACTGTGAAGTAAAAAAAGTTAACTACCATTGGGTGCATTTAACAAGCCACGCTATTATATAGCTGTACCGTTTCAGGCCTTTTAAAGTAACTTTTAATAGGTTGTTTATCCAGTTGTTATATCAATATATACATGAGTATGCATCTATACTAAAACAATTTTCAGGATAGTCAAGTTTTAGATTTATGGTGAAAACTTACGAAGCCTGAGGAGACATAATGCAGGAAACGTCCTTACTCTCACATTGACAGGTGCCCGAGTCGTGACTCAATCCGAGGACATGACCGATCTCATGGGCAAGTATGGCTCCCGAGATTGCTGAGTTGTCGAACCAAGCCTGGATGGCGGTCGATTAAACATGGTTTATCATTTTAATAATTAATTAAATAGATTAGTTACAGCTTGTCACCACGTAACCGCATAGTCGATAAAGAACTGCCTAATTTAAGATGTTTTATATCAAATAAAAATTATTAGCTACCATGGAGGAGTAACTAGAAGTGAAAGTTAATTTAAAATCATACTTGATCAATTTATTAGGATAATCCAGAAATATCTTGATATAACAATCGGATGCACAACCTACTCTAGACCTCTAAACGGTACAATCAATTATTCATGGTTACATCAACATTTGTACAAGTATAATATAACTACTGATGCTTTTGTGGTTTGTAACATTGCTATATTCATAATTATGATATAATAGGCAATAAAACATTGAATCAACTAAAGTAGGTAGTGTATCCCGCTTTTATATCAAGATGTCCTTGGATAAGCATTCAACAAATCAAGTTATAGATGATAACTATATATAATGATGTTGATAGTAAAGCTGGTAATGATAATGACAACAAAATAATTTAAAAAAATAACACTAATAATAAAGTAGTTTAGGAACTAATCTAGCTGGGGCAAACTAATCTAGAACTCACTGTGGCTATGCCGCCGGAGAGAAGTGAGGAGCACATGGTTGCAACGTTAGCCAGACCCAAAACACTGCTATCGAACTTCTGTTTTCTGTGGCGTGTATAAAATTCAGATTTAAAAAAAAGTTGTTTATCATCAACATATATAACTTCTGATGTCTGTATGTTGTGTATTTATGTGTATGTCATTGTATGTACAAATTTATATCCGACAGAAATGATTGTTATTTTCATAAATAAACTTAAACGATCTTTAGGAATTTATAACCTGTAATTGCTTTTTCTTCAATCGATCGTAGGCTCGTAGGCTACTAGATAGTCACATAGTCAGAAGCCAATAAATAAAAATCAAGATTCCAAAAATTCAACCTAATTAATTCCTCATAAATAACAAAAAACAAACTTACGACAGTAGAAAGCCGACATCGTTGTACTGTTTGTTAATAACGTTGGAACGTCTATAGGCATGCCAGTTGTCCAGTGTGATTTTGGAGTCAGACTGGACTGACATTGGGTTAGCTGACCATACTTCTATTCCAACGAGAACTACAAAAAAGCCTACTGGTTGGTAGAGCTGTAGGTATAAAATTGAACAAATCATTGAATATATTGTTTATACTCTTAGAAGGTTAGCTGAATATTGAATTATTATTTTGATGTTTTAGTATTTTCATCAATTTTTTTTAAGTCACAGCTTAACAATACTGCAAAGACATAGGCAGATCCAGTAAGCAATTGGATCATGATGCCTCTTTTGCATTTAATGGCATATTTATAAAAAAAAAACAATTAGGCCATCGTTCTTAGACATTGGGCATCATTCTTCAAAGTGTGACCTCCATCTACAATGTTGTCAGGATCTACAGGTGAGCAAGGATGAAAACAGAGACCACCCTTATTATATTCATGAATTGAAACAAAGGTATTGACTTAAACGTTAACTAAGCTACTTTGAGCCTACAAAGATGTTGGTTTAAGGCGATTAACGACAATTACGCTTTGATTACATTCCTTTCTCAAAAATTAATTTTATTTAGCCTAAAAAACATGTTAATATTGAACATAAAATCAAGCTAAAGAGTCTTACGAGATTAGCAGCGTTCACTATTTCTTTGATGCTTCTAAGAGTTTTTCCAGAATCTCCGGTGTAATACTGTAACTGTAAGAATTAAATGAAATGTTCAATCAACATACATAATTTCTGATGTATGTATGTATGTATGTATGTATGTATGTATGTATGTATGTATGTATGTATGTATGTATGTATGTATGTATGTATGTATGTATGTATGTATGTATGTATGTATGTATGTATGTATGTATGTATGTATGTATGTATGTATGTATGTATGTATGTATGTATGTATGTATGTATGTATGTATGTATGTATGTATGTATGTATGTATGTATGTATGTATGTATGTATGTATGTATGTATGTATGTATGTATGTATGTATGTATGTATGTATGTATGTATGTATGTATGTATGTATGTATGTATGTATGTATGTATGTATGTATGTATGTATGTATGTATGTATGTATGTATGTATGTATGTATGTATGTATGTATGTATGTATGTATGTATGTATGTATGTATGTATGTATGTATGTATGTATGTATGTATGTATGTATGTATGTATGTATGTATGTATGTACGTACGTACGTATGTATGTATGCATGTTTCATTGGTTTACCAAAGATGATTAATACAAGAGTTTTTATTCAGCAATTGCTAAACAGCGATGATTTAAAACAAACCGTTATTTTTGACGGGATGCCTCTAATTAAATAATAGTTTATCTAATCAGTTAAAGAACTGATTTATACTTATTTAAACAAACTGAAATGGTTTTATACCAGTTAAGTAAATAACCTAATCTGTATTAGTTAGCAAATAGTTAGTTGATTTTTACTGCACATACAAG
Source organism: Erpobdella octoculata (assembly GCA_963978895.1). NCBI lineage: Eukaryota > Metazoa > Annelida > Clitellata > Hirudinida > Erpobdellidae > Erpobdella > Erpobdella octoculata. The sequence goes on along the minus strand of OZ022241.1, from coordinate 4,509,944 downwards.
ATGAAATTCCTTAGTTATTAATTTGGTTAACTCAAAGTACGAGATGTGTGAAAGTAGAAATTGGAGTAATAGTGAGAACAGATATTTGTGATTTTCCCACTCCTGTTAAAATTTCAGACAGCATCGTCACTGACTGGCTTTTTTTTTAGATGATTTGTAACAACTCTTCTGCTTGTTACAAAATATTGCCGCCCTCTTCTCCACCTCTCGGCTGAATATTTGCATTTTTCTACCCCAAAGTTGGACATGGGTCCATTTTTGGTGATCCAACCCTACTACCCTACCCAATACTTACTCAACCCAAACCAACTCGACCCACCTGAAAAGTTAAATTTTTTAACTAACAGAGAGTTAAAATTTTATTTCCAAGGTAAAAGTAAAGTTGAATTTTTTTTCAACCCAACTTAACAAATTCATGTTTAAAAAAAAAAATAGACCACACCCAACGCAACGCAACCCAACTCAACCCAACCCAATTCAACTCAACCCAACCCACGGGTCAACCCAATGCTTGTCCACCTCGACTCTGCCCTAGTCATAAATGGTCAAATGAGCTTTTGAGAAGCATGATTCAGTCATGTAAGCATGTCTGCAGCAATGCAAACAAGCTGATTGATTCGATGTGTCGTTGTTGTACGATGAAAATTAGATCAAATTTTTATAGTTTTAAGTATTATTCAGAAAAACATTCTGTAAAAATTTTTAACTGACCATCAATGAGTCACCTGCCACGTACAATTCTATGACCCATCTACCTTCGAATGCCCCCTCTGATATTTGCCTTTTCACCTGAAGCAAAAATATTGACAATTTTTTTTTACAAAAACTACCGAATTTTACACAATTTCTGAAAATACTTCGGGATACAAATTTTACATACTATCTTTTTTCCGATTTTGACATCTTGCATCTGTTTTTCGAGTTTGTCTTTAATATCTTTTGTACCTGAATTGTTGGTTGTATGGTTGAGAAATTAAATCGTTTCACAACTGGTATTCATTGTAGGTATATATTAATAAAAATAATAAGAATGAGGGTGACGAAGATGATGGTGATGATGATGATGACATTGATGATGATGATGATGATGATGATGATGATGATGATGATGATGATGATGATGATGGTGGTGGTTGTGATGGTGGTGACGACCACGATGATGATGATGGTTATGATGATCATGATGATGATGCTGTAGACGTCTTCCATTACTCACCACAAAACCACCGAGACAGATTGTCGCCAAAAACTCGGTTGATCTGATACAATCCATCGAGAGATGAAGTAAAACTTTCATTCACAGGTGTGATGTAAAATGTGTAATTGTCTACTATAAAGAAACCCCTGGTGAAAAATAAATTATTATTATCAATAGTGTATTTTTAGTTTCAAAACAAGTTTAGTGAGTAATAGAAATTACTCTTTCATTGAACTAGCAAAAAAAACTTGAAGTAACAAGATAAGGTTGTGTATCAAGTCAATAACAAATAAGTCAGTTTAGTTTGATTCACATATTAAATATACACACGTCTGCATATACAAAATGTAGATTTTTTTAGGTTAGTGAAAGGAATTAGTTAACCCCTCGAAACACTCAACCTAAGCAATGCGCTTAAACTCCTAGCTTGCTTAAGGGAGCTACGATGGTGACGCCATCGAGGTTCGAACCACCGACTTATAAGCCGACAGGCGAACGCTTTACCGCTTAGCCACCACTGCCAGTTTAATCCACGTATACACTGTTGCACATCTAAGCTAACATCTCCCAAGTCAGCCAAGATTAATTATCGGGGGGTCCTAGAAAGTCGACATCTTGTCCACGACATTTTGTCTACTACATTTTGTTCCCGATATTTGGCATCACGACATTTTGTCAACTACATTTTGTCCACGACATTTTGTCAACTACATTTTGTCAACTACATTTTGTCGACTTCATTTTTTCCACGACATTTTGTCCTACGACATTTTTTCATAGAACCCGCTACGTGACTGAAGTCTACTGATGATTGTCTTGTTTAGTCATCTTGTTTTTGTTATGTTTGTACAAATTAGTTATAATTATCTAAGCAGCGTTTAGTTGCAACCGGACAACAAAATAATTACTCTGGTACAACAATAATTAACCGATTCAATGAATAGGATTTTGTTACTTGTTCATTTATAAAAGTAGGTATTTTTCATGAAAAGAAAAACTTAGCCAGTCATTTATAAAAATTTCCTTTTGCAAACCAGGATGTATATTATGTAAAAATAATAACAAGCCAGAACAACGTTGTTTTGATATGTGCATGACTAAAACAAAGGATGATGATGTCGACATTGATGATAAGGAAAATGATGATGATAACGATGATGATGATCATCATCAATTTTTTTTAATTTTTCCATAAGCAATAAATAATCAAAAAGTATTTTCAAAAAATAAATTAATTAATGTGTTCAGGTTGAATTATTTGTCACCATGATTTATTATTTATAATTATTACTTATCAACAAAACAAGAATGCAGGAAGACAGAAAGAGCAAAAAATTAAAATCTGAAACGATGTTTCAACTTCATTGCAGGCACGGGCATGACTAAAACAAAAGTTCCGCTGGGTGATGTTAATTATGTCTAAACATTAACAATGTGATTCTTAACAATACAACAATGCCATTAATTACTGGTTCAATAAATAGAGTTCTTTACTGAATTCGTTTTATGTTGATTTTCAATTACTCGGGTCGAAGTTGATTAGAAAACAAAAGCTCGATACATTAGCTATAAACAATGGACAAATAAGATATTTTTGTGCATAATTAATAGTTGTACATAATTAATAAGATATTTTTGTACATAATTAATAGTTGTATACAATTAATAAGATGTTTTTGTACATAATTAATGAGATTTATTTGTACATAATTAATAGTTGTACATAATTAATAAGATGTTTTTGTACATAATTAATCAGACATTTTTGTACATAATTAATAGTTGTACACAATTATTAGTTGTACATAATTAATAGTTGAACATAATTAATAAAATATTTTTGTACATAATTAATAGTTGTACATAGTTAATATATATTTTTGTACATAATTAATAAGATATTTTTGTACATAATTAATAAGATATTTTTGTACATAATTAATAAGATATTTTTGTACATAATTAATAAGATATTTTTGTACATAATTAATAAGATATTTTTGTACATAATTAATAAGATATTTTTGTACATAATTAATAAGATATTTTTGTACATAATTAATAAGATATTTTTGTACATAATTAATAAGATATTTTTGTACATAATTAATAAGATATTTTTGTACATAATTAATAAGATATTTTTGTACATAATTAATAAGATATTTTTGTACATAATTAATAAGATATTTTTGTACATAATTAATAAGATATTTTTGTACATAATTAATAAGATATTTTTGTACATAATTAATAAGATATTTTTGTACATAATTAATAAGATATTTTTGTACATAATTAATAGTTACTAAATTTTGTTCAGATCAAGAATAATTCTGGTTTGAACTAGAAACAACTAAAAATATTGTTATAATGAAATCCATTTCATAACATGTACCCAAAATGTTTTTCATCAGGATAATGATGATGATGATGGTGGTGATGGTGATGGTGGTAGTGATGATGATGATGATGATGATGATGATGATGATGATGATGATGATGATGATAATGATGATGAAGATGATGACACAACGATGAAGCTGATGACACAACGATGAAGCTGATGATGATGACACAGCGATGATGATGATGATGATGATGATGATGATGATGATGATGATGATGATGATGATGATGATGATGATGATCTTGAAAGGACGGCCATTGATTCGTCTATAGTTTGAATTTACAAGCAATAATTACCATGTAGGTACTGGAAGGACACATTACATTAAATATTCTCAAGAAACGGATAAATTAAACACGTGCTTAATTGCGCCTGTTACGACGACGTTGGTGGTGATGGTGGCGATAACCGTGGTAGTAACGAATATATATCATCATGCTATGAGTTAAGATGATGATGATGATGGTGGTGGTGGTGATGATGATGATGGTGATGATGATGATGACGATGATGCAGATAGTGAAAAGGTTATTAGTTAAGAGTATGAGTTAGCAATAATTACTGCGTTGTGGATGTAAAAACTTATTTTCAAAGTTATTATGGTAGTTTCAGGCTGAATTAAATGTTGTTTATCAATTTCATCGTCATCGTCATTAACAGCCATTTTTTAAACTTAGCTAGTTAACGCTAGTAGATGTTTGTACTGCAGTATACTGGTTTGCGCTTTTTTTAAATGAACTGTAATGTCTAAAAGGAAATGCATAATGCAAGACAAATTTTTAAATGTATACAAAATGAGTACGAATATAATGAGAGTATCTAATTAACAGTAAAAACTTACTTTATTCCATCGCATGTACTGAAAGCTGCTTGCGATTCGCTGTGTCCTACCAGTGTACCAACATAGTAACATAAATCCTTGTCCTTTTGAATGAATTTAAAATAAAACAAAATAAAAACAAAGATTTCAAACCAAATGCTTTTATTCTATTAAAACTCAAATATTAAAAATTATTTTTTACATTTTTTAAATTAAATCACAATATATGCCAAATTAATTGACTTATTGAAATAGCTTTTTGAGTTATTATATAATTAGTTGATTTATTAAAATAATTATTTGACTTATTAAAAATTTGAGTTATTGTATAATTAGTTGACTCATTAAAATAATTATTTGACTTATTAAAATGGTTATTTAATTTATTAAAATAATTATTTTATTTATTAAAAAATTAATATAATGACATGACGGATTAAATTTCAAAATTGCTATTCACCCGATTGACTTCGATGTATTGGCTGCCATTTTCAGTTACTATCTTCTGCACATATGAAGGTGATAAAAGGTACCTGTTTTAAGACAATAAGAATTAAACTATACAACTAAATCAATGGTAGCCAGCGTTATAAGAAAAACCTGAATAAATGTATTGTATTAATGCTTTATTGTGTTTTTGATTCAAAAAAATATAGAGAAAGTATTTTGAAACAGCCATAAAGTGGCGCTCAAGCAGCCGACTAACGTATTGAGCAAAAGGTCAAGGACGTAGGAAACATTTTTAAAGGTCACGTGAATTGAGATTTGTTTTTCATGGACGCCCTGAAAAATAAAATAAAGTCCTTATTGAGAAAACAAACACCTTTATGACATGTCCCAATGCCCTCTGACATTATCGAAAGAATTTGTTTGTTATACACTGCAAATTAAGAAATAAGGAAGTTCCTAACTAAGACAATACCAATAATAATAGATAGCGAGCAGGAGCGTCATTTCAGTAAATCCACGGTGGGGGGGGGGGCAAAACATTTTGGAAAACCTTGGGGGCAAAGTTTTTAAAGACCCAAACGTTACAAATATTTTTCCTCTAAAAATAGTCGAGGACCGGGGCGGGGGAGGGTATTCAGAGGTACTTTTTTCACAAACTTTCTAAGACTCTATGTATTTCTGCTTTGGGGGCAATTGACTTTCCCTGCCCCCCCCCAATGACACTCCTGATAGCGATTCATTATAATTTATATTCTATCCCAGGAATAATAAATCTTGCTTTGAACTTGAGAAGAAACTCAATTCAAAACTGCTGATTTAATTTCTTATTTTAAGTAAAAACAAACTAATTTGATGCATGATGATGAAAAACAAATTAATTAATGCATGGTGATGATGAACTAACATTCGTGAGGGTCGTTAGGACTTTTTCGTCGTTCACAGTTACAAAGACTGATCGGTTCAACTCAACTTCTTCTTGGGACTGATCATCTGAAGTACATTAAAAACATTTTTCTTTAGAGATCGTTCTCGTCTTGTTGGCTTGTAGACTTTTCTTGTTTTAATTTATTTTCAAACTCATTAACTGAACATTTTAAATATGGTTTAAGTTCAGTTTTTTAAATGAGTTGTATAATAAACAAAGTAGCGTGTAATTATACAGAAAAGTACAACAACAACAATAATAATAATAATGATGATGATGATGATGATGATGATGATGATGATGATGATGATGATGATGATGATGATGATGATGATGATGATGATGGTGATGATGATGATGATGATGATGATGATGATGATGATGATGATGATAATAATAATAATAATAATAAAAAACAATCTACCACGGATAAGACAATCTACCACAAAAAGAACAGTCTATCATGGAAAGGACAGTCTACCACAAAAAGAACAGTCTATCACCCAAAAAAAAAAACAGTCTACCACAAAAAGGACAATCTACCACAAAAAATACAAACTACCACGGAAAGTACAATCTATCCTGTGTGGCGAGTTGAACATAAATTTAGGTTGTCATCAGAATGGAGTTAAATGAGGACTTCTTGTCGTGAAGCGATGTTGACAATATAAAATGTGTACAAAATGAAAATAAGGTTTACAAGGATCGAAACTTTGAGAACACCGTGTCGAAAAAGATTTAGTAAATTGTTTGTGACACAAAACGCTCTGCACGTGACACAAACGCCTAAGATGGTCAAGGATATTTCGATATTCTTTATATAACGTATTGTGCCGTTTCGTAAAAATATTTGCTTGCACTGCAAATTAAAACGTTTCAATTGAGAATGTTTTCATAAGTTTGGGAGTAAAATTGGCTTCCTTACTGACTAGTCATCACTGATTACCTCACGATTTGAATTCGCCTTTCTTTGTGTTAAGAGCAGATCGATTCTGATTGATACAATGACATAATACTCAAACACTTTCTGCAAGCGACGACGACGTGAGCTAATATTTTATTTTTACTTTTTCGATCGTGATCGACTTAATGAAAACAAAAACCATACAAAAGAAAATAAGAGTTATAGGCTGAAAATAGAAGTGAGCAATAAAGAATGAGAAGTAGCATGAGAAGATATGAAGGAAGTTAAATAAAATACAGTCATAAATCTGACTGTTAAACGAGTATTAAAACGTTCTCCACACACGTGTAAGAGTGTCGAAAATATTAAGTCTTATAAATTTAACCTTTTCTGGCCTTGAACTTATTATACCGGAACTTGTATTATACCATTTAATAGGACCTGAAACCAGTAATTTCTAACAAAAAGTATTCATTCATTCTCACTCTTTTTTTTCCCTCCCCCTCTCCCTCTCTCTCTCTTTCTCATACTCTTACTATTATTATTATTATTCTTTAATTATAAGGCTCATAGAAGCAAATGACAAAGCTGGACGGGTTAGTTAAACAGAAAGTGTTAAAGAGTCAACAAACGTCTATTAACTATTGAGATGAAAAACTACGAACTTAAGTTTCGGAAAGAGTTAGTCCCTGATAAAACTCCAGGTATCAAATTGTATGGTTTGCTGATAGAGTTATGTATGTACAAGGAGTGGTTATTAATTTAAAAAATACAATTAAGTATTGGACTGTCATTTGCTTTCAATTACATGACAAACATTTAATGAAAGCATATGCAATTAAAAACCAAATAACTGGATAAAGATTAAACTGTTCGCAATCTCATCATATTAAGATAGTTAGATATCAGGTCATTCCTATCATGGGTTATGGCCCTAAAAATCAACATAGCATGATAAACATATTTACAGTATTATAACGAGAGTGCAATTCTTTAAACGTACTGTAATGCTATATAAATGGTATCTCAGTAAAAATGAAACAAAAATGTATTAATATTAATAAAAACCGCTTCTTTCAATTTTTATGCCCTGGTTTTTATGTTTATATATTAGCTGGCGGTGCCGTAGTGTGGGTTTCAGTCGTACAAATTTGGCAGTTCCAGTTCGTTGCCTTCACTTTGATGTTTATATTTTTCAAAAAAAAATGACCAGTGACCGGGGAATGGAGAAAAATTTAGAAAAGTTTAATAAACTTTAGTTCTAAGAAAAAGTTAAATCTTTAATAAAAAATCGATGACTGGGGGGTAAAAACTAATCTACTTCACCCTCCCACCCTCCTACGCTACCCCACTGGTAGTGGGTCTCGGTTTTGGACGAACGAATTTAAAAAAAATTAATATAAACTTTTTTTTTAAACAAAAGCTGTATTTTTTTTATTTCAGTCGTGATTTCTTAAATGATTCACCATTTTGGCTAAATATATCTATACACACCCAGTCCAATCAGGTAAAAACTTGTTGATTATTTCATACTGAAAAGAAAATTATAGTTGTAGAGTGGACACAGCTTGTCCAAAGTTAGAATATGTATTTTACCAACAAAAAACACAGCTTTATTTCTCACTTATACTGCGGCTACAAACTATGACAGAGTTAGAATGATTCAGATCGATTGATTGAGCATTTGCAGTGACGAATTGGTGCGGTAACAGATTGGCGTGTGTTTATGCGAAGGTGGTTGTCGTAGTTATTTGAGTTTAATGAAAGATTTGATGTGGTTTCTGTTTGGAATCAATGTTAAATTTGTTTTCACTATCGTTTGCTGCTTTCACCGCTATCCTTTTGTGTTATTGAACGACTGCAATGTCTAGATACTAGAAAAAATGACCGATAAATTATATTATTAATGAGTTTTCTGAGGAAAATAAATGGTATTTAGATAAAAAAAAAATTGAATTTGATTCCAAAAGTAAGAAGAATATTGTGGTGAAATGCAAACTATGTTTGTCGAAGATTAAGCTGTGCAGCGCGGCAATAAAAGAAAATATACCAAGTCGCTATTGGGAAGAAATAGATGGAGAGACAAGATCAAGTTTCAAACTTAGAGGTCAATGTTTTAGAGGAATCAATGGAGTTTCATGAGATTTTGTCAAATTTTCTGAGTGTGTAGTAAATTTGTAAAATCAAAACCCATCAGTTTTTTTAACAACTAGAGCATAACCATAAAAATGTCTCCACACGTATCATAAAATCAAAAAACTGTTCTTGAAGTATAATTCTTAGTTACCGACAATTTAAAGTTAATAAAAGCTAATTTCAAAATGTGTCATCATGCACATGCATTTCAAATGTTTCACCTGTTTTTGAAGTATGGCCGATAACAGTTGGCAAATAGATGAAAACCTGTAGAAGAACCAGAGCTCGTAATAACTTAGTCATTCTCGTGAGACAGTGGCAACTTGTAAACGAGTTGAAGGTCTATCCGCTTATTTACGAGCTGATTAATAAAACCATAATTTCTTGGTCCTGGTGTCGTATTAAAAGTACCGGGTAAAATCAGTCAACTTCTGATAAACTTCCTGCAAAATGTTATTAAAGAATGACAATATAGAATTTTCAATTCGATAATTGCTGTTCATTATACGTCAACGTCTAATTTTTCTTATTATAGATTGCGAGATCGCTGCTGCAAGCAGCATGGGCGGACACAGCGACACAGGGGGGGGGGGGGGGGGTTATATACACGTCTAGGCCTTAGACAAAGTTTTTTGTTTTACTTGTTTGAATGAATATACATATTACCTTTATTGATATTTAGCTGTAAAATTTCCTGAATCATTTAGCAATATCATAATATATACACAAATAACGTTTTAGTAGTGGATCTGACTATACCTTTATTATGGTATATAATGCGTTGTACAAAACTTAAACTAACAGAAGATTAATAAACATGACTAACTATACTATTCTGCTAAAATCTGTTGAAAAAATTCAATTTTTGAATGACTAAATCATGACTAAAAGTATGTCAAAACCTATAAATCTGACACATAAATAAAACCCAAATTTCCTACCCACTCAGTTTTGGACCCCCTCCTTTTGCTAATCCTGTATCTGCCTCTGAAACAATATATTTAAAGTAATTGATTCTCTGTTTGTGGTAAGCTGCTGCTACAGAAGCAGTCCGCTACTAAAAAAAAGTATTAAAAATTTATAATAACTAAAATTATCCTAAAACATAATGAATACATTCTAGGGCTGTATGAGTTTAATAGCTCAGAGCTTTTATATGTCTGCTTGGCTGTTAAGCTTGATATCCATTCAGTTAACAACTTCTATAACACAGTCTTTATCCTTCTAGCACAGCTGATGTTTACAAATAAATTAGGTGACAACCAACTTGTCTACCTCAGTTTGGTTTCTGTAGCTATTCTAGTTAATTATATTACTCATGGATCGAACGAGAAGAGATTCGTTTAAATAACCAGTGTAATTATTTATTTCTTAATGGCTTATTAGTTTGTAATACTTTAATTAAAAAGTGTATAAGTAGATAATATAGAAATAACCGTTTCTAGCTTCATTGCTGGTGAATAAACAGCCAAGTGACAGCTGTCAATTCATTTATCGAACACTGGCCTAAAGATATACACGACACTTCCTAGCACATCATGCGAATGCTTTATAATATATGATTCGGCAATAACAAATTTCTCTATCAGATTTTGTTTGATGTTGTTACGAGTGTTATTTGAAGCTGAAATGCAATCGATATAAACGTTAATGTCATATACGTTTAAAATTGTCATTTTCGTTGAAAAACTACGAAACTTAAACTACGAACAGCGATTAGTGATCGCTTCTCTGCGTGTGACATGTTACAGTACGAGACAGATAGCCATAGCTGATTGGCAAAGCTGAATAGCTGAACAACGCGTTTTAAAAGGGTTAATTAATTTCAATGTAAAGAAGACTGTTAAACATGCTATTTATTTTGAATGCTAGGTTGTCGTCAATATACCAGTCTGATATTAATGTAAGTCTCAGCTGTAACTTCTATTTAATTCTAATATATGTTAAACAATTTTTTTCTGTGCGGTCAATACCAATGAATAGTCATTTGATTACCTAGGACATTTTATTAGGAAATTAGCTTTTGTTCTTTGGCATAGGTATTGGTTAATAAAAGTTAGCTGTACGCACGATTAGAAGGTTTTTCAACATTAGAATAAATCTCTTTAGAAATTGATGTAAACAATTTAAAAAATAAAAATATATTACAATTACATACCTTTCATTTGCTTCAGTGCTACTGTTTGTTATATATGGTTGTGACAGAGTCTTAATAATATCAACGAATTTGGTATTTATACCCATATATCTCTACCCAAAAAAAGATACTGAAGTTTACAAATCTGTTTATTAAATTTTTTGATTTATTAATAAAATTCTAAAGGATATTTAAGTTTGATCGAACTTCAAACAAACGTAGAATATTAACCGATCTGTAATCTGTTGTCGGTTCGTGAAGTTTTATATTTATGTGCAGTGCATAATGGGCTGATCCGCATGCTGTTGTTCTTCGTCCCTTGCTGTTTGTTATTGTTGTTGTTGTTATTGTTTACAATTTGGGGAGAGAAAAAGATCGAGCGAAGAAAGAGAAAGAGAGAGAGAGAAAGAGAGAGAGAGAGAGAGAGAGAGAGAGAGAGAGAGCGAGAGAGAGAGAGAGAGAGAGAGAGAGAGAGAGAGAGAGAGAGAGAGAGAGAGAGAGAGAGAGAGAGAAAAGAGGCTAACAAGAACGATTTTGATTCAATGTTGATACACAACTAATCTAAAATTATTAATGTTTATAAAGTAGGTACTTATGTACTTATTTTTATTTGTTGCTGTTTAATTGTGATATCAGATTAATCAGATGCAGCTATTTTGGAATGTATAAAGTTTCTTCCTGAAACTTCCTAAAATGGCGGCTTCTGACAAAGTTTAAACTAAACGTTTAGGAGGGGAAATTAGAGTTTGGAGATATTATAATATTAACTAGCGGGGGCACCCGGCGTTGCCCGGGGTTTTTAGAGGTTTACCTAATGCGTTTCTTTTTCGCTCCCGTTTCCCTCCCGCTTGCGCTCCCGCTCCAGGTCGTTATCCGTTCCATGTCGCTTTCCCGCTCATTTTTTCGATCTCAGTCCCCCCCCCTAGATCCGATTCTACATACATACATACATACATACATACATACATACATACATACATACATACATACATACATACATACATACATACATACATACATACATACATACATACATACATACATACATACATACATACATACATACATACATACATACATACATACATACATACATACATACATACATACATACATACATACATACATACATACATACATACATACATACATACATACATACATACATACATACATACATACATACATACATACATACATACATACATACATACATACATACATACATACATACATACATACATACATACATACATACATACATACATACATACATACATACATACATACATACATACATACATACATACATACATACATACATACATACATACATACATACATACATACATACATACATACATACATACATACATACATACATACATACATACATACATACATACATACATACATACATACATACATACATACATACATACATACATACATACATACATACATACATACATACATACATACATACATACATACATACATACATACATACATACATACATACATACATACATACATACATACATACATACATACATACATACATACATACATACATACATACATACATACATACATACATACATACATACATACATACATACATACATACATACATACATACATACATACATACATACATACATACATACATACATACATACATACATACATACATACCTACATAGATACATACACACACATACATACTTTGAATGAGCATTTAGTGCCGAAATATTGTAAAAAACACATACATACATACATACATAAACACAGACACACATACATGCACATACACATACATACATACACACATACATACATACGCACATACACATATATATATATATATTTATATTTGATTCCCCTTGACTCTCAAGGTTGTGTGAAAATTTCATTACGATCGGATGAATGGTGTAGCAATGCATAAAGGACATATATATATATACATACATACATACAAACATTCATTTCTATATCTATATATATAAAAATGAATGTTTGTATATATGTATATATGTATTTATGTTAATGGCGTTTATGCATTGCTACACCATTCATCCGATCGTAATGAAATTTTCACACAATCTTGAGAGTCAAGGGGAATCAAATATAGAGAAAAAATTTTGAAATCCGTCACAAAATGAGCGGAGCGGAGCGGGTGAGCGAGCGGGAACTATATATATATATGTATGTGCGTATGTATGTGTGTATGTATGTATGTGTATGTGCATGTATGTGTGTCTGTGTCTGTGTTTATGTATGTACTAGCGGAGATACCCGGCGTTGCCCGGGTTTTTTAGAGGTTTTTCTAATGTTTCTCTCCCGTTCCTTTCCCACCTGCTTTCCCACTCCTGTTCGCTTTCCCGTTTTCGGTCGTTTTCCCGCTGCCGGTCGCATTCCCGCTCCCGCTCGCTGTCCGTTCCGTGTCGCATTCCCGCTCCCACTCGCTGCCCGTTCCGGGTCGCTTTCCCGTTTCTATAATAGACAAACTAACCCACAAACATTCATATAGTCTTAGCAAATCTATTTTACGTTTTATAGGCTAACAGAAGTTATGGGGACGGGAACGGGAGTGCAACCGTGACCGGGAATGGGAGAGCAAGCATGACCGGGAACGGGAGAGCAAGCGTGAGCGGGAACGGGAAAGCGACCGGGAACGGGAAAGCGACCGGGAACGGGAAAGCGACCGGGAACGGGAAAGCGACCGGGAACGGGAAAGCGACCGGGAACGGGAAACCGACCGGGAACGCGGAAAGCGACCGGGAACGCGGAAAACGACTGGAATCGGGAGAGCAAGCTTGGAAGGAAACGCGAGCAAGAGAGAAAATCGATAACAAAACTTCTGAGCGGGAAAGCGACCGGGAACTGGAAAACGACCGAGAGCGGAAAAGCGACCTGGAACGCGACGAAAACGGGAAAGTGGAGAAGGAAACGGGAGCGAGAGGGACAAACATTAGAAAAACCTCTAAAAACCTCGGGCAACGCCGGGTAACCCCGCTAGTATATAGATAAAAAATGGTTTTAAACTTTAAAACAAAACACATTCTACAAATTATTCTGTTTTTGGTTTAAGAAAAATCAGTGCAGTTTGACTAATGACGAAGGTATCTTAGAAAACAATCTAGAGTATTTTAGATCAAGAAAAACAGTGAACAGTTGAGATTATAAGAAGTTCCAGTAAGACCATTAGATTATAGTAGTAAGAGTAAGAAAACTTATAGTACTGCAAGTCTATCCTTGAAAGTAACAAATAACCAAATAATGTCGTGCAGTATAGTCAAGCAATTGAGTTTTATAAAAATAAATTACATAAATGCTTAGCAACAAATGAAATATAACGAGCTGAAAAGCTCTTAGACTGCGAGTAACTGGTGATGGATCAAGTAGTAGAAAATATTTAAATCGTCAACGCTTGCTTCAAGAAAAGCAATATAGCTAGGCATCATCTTTAAGTACTACAGTCTTTATTTACACGAAAAGAAAATATAAGCTGCTCAATATCTGTCACTGTCTAAAATTACTCGCGTCAAGTATCTCATTGTGTTCGGCGCCACCGTCACCAACAGTTTGTCGTCATCACCAACTGCGGGATGGGAGTATTGCGCGCCCACGGCATGAGTGATTCGGTCCTTCAGAGCATCTTTTGGTCTGTCGTTATTTATTGACGCATCCAGTTTTTTGTGAAGATTCGCCAGTGTGACCGAACGGTTGCGACTCGACGCATTCTTAGATTTTACTCTTTGAGTCTGGTTAGGGCAAGCGTTTCTGAGTTCATGGCTAGATAGAAAGGGAACGTTGTTGACATTCTTAATCTTATTCTGAATCTCATTTTCAAATTTCGAACTTAAAGCAATGCCAGATTCAGTCCCGACGACAATCTATGGTTTGTTTAATGACTCGACGATTTTAACAGAATGAAACTATGAGCAGGCTGATTTTAACTATTAAGCTCCTTTGGCGTTACTACTGCAACATTAGAATCGTCAACTGCAGTAGATTCATCAAACGGAGCAGGTTTGTCTGAATCAGAGCTTACAACTTTTTAGGATTATCATGCATATCAATAAATTTAATTTTCTTACTCTGGCCCTTGTTACTGTGTTGATCAGCTTAGTCTGAATCTAACTCTTTATTAAAATCACATCACTTAACAACATGTTGTTTGTGCGAATGATCAGCAATTGTAATTTAGTATTTAATGACGTTCAAAAATCACTTTGTCTTGAATACAAAACACCAACAAACAATTTGCGGCAGTCTGTACGACCTTTAATATTTGCATATATCTTTGCCAAAAATAAGTGACACAAAAATTAGGGGCCCACACCACACCTTCTACGCATATGATTATAAGAAAAATAAAATAACTAGCATCAAGATCAGGCATAAAAAACTCAAAAATGTTTAAATCTGAAAAAATTAAAAACGCACTATTATTTATTCGATTGAAAAAAGCGATTTGAAATTTAAGTCTGTCAAAACATAAAAATTACTTTAGCACCTTGCATAACTCCACCCGACTATCACAAAAATGAGACTCATTTCGTTCTAGGACGCTTCAGCGGTTTCTCTATGCTCCTTCCACTAATTTTTCTAAATATTTTTAAAGCTTCATACATATTTATGACCCTCTGTTCTCCAAATAACGTCCCTGAAATCGTGTATTTTTTTTTCAGAAATTTTTCTAAAACTCTCTCCATATTTATTTTTCCAAAATATTTTGGAAAGGTTTTTAGGGTTACTTACCCCCCGCCTCCTTCAAATGACGCTCTTAAATTCATGTATTGTCTTCATTCTAAAAAATTTCTAGAACTGCCTATATTTCCATTTCTTCGATTTTTTTGTAAGTTCCTTGAAGGGGGTCCCCTGTCTTCCCCCAAATATCGGTCTTGGATTTGTGTATTATCTTCAAGAGTACGTTTATGTGCCAAATTTGAAGTAAAAACAAATCAATGGGAAGTGGTCGAAAAACAAATTACAAGCTTTTACTTCAAACAAACAAACATTAGGGGAAACCTAGCGTGGTAAAAACAAATAAAAGCTTAGTGATTTGTGATAAATGTTTTACTTAACATTGCAAATAAATAACTAAGCGGTATGTACCTGGTTAGGAAAATAGAACAGGCAAAAAATATTTTAATGTGATAAAATATAATTACAGATAAAAAGTCCTAAGATCTCAATCGTATAAAAACAATCCGATAAAGGACGTGTGGTAACCAGACGTGCTGCTCGAGATAGAAGATCCTGCCTCTACAACTACGTTTAGGACATCGTTCTGCTCCAGTAAAATTACAGTTCCGTGTCCGATTATATCGACGTCGTTGAAGTTCGTCGACTGTCTGTCGAGACTGAAGACGACGTTGTTGTTTTGTCTGAGAGTTGCGGAAGATCTTTGAAATGCCACGGTTCCGATGCTTATGTATACGTAATAATACCCTCTTGCAGGTATCGATACCCTGCTCAAACCGGTTTGAACCACTGTCTGGGTTATTGCCCAATCGTCAAACGTCAGTGGGTCAACTGCCGCTGAACCGGTGGTTCTGTAAGCAGCCCACGAATAGGAATTTCCGATTTTTTTGCCATATCGAAAAGCTACAAATGATATTAAGTTTGAACCTGGTCCCGGTTCCAGGCTGCCAAAGTTGTTGACCACTCTGACCCTAGTTCTGCATGGCGCATAAATTGTTCTCGAGATCGTCGTTAGGCCATTGGTAATCGTGCTTAACCTTTGGGCCGCGAAAACTTTATCCAGTCCCTCCAAAACGATCTGCGTGGCCGCGCCGGCCGGAACCCGCGCCGGCCGGAACACCCCCGGAAAAAGTAAAAAAATAATATCCATCATCTCTGCACTCGTAAGTATTGTCGGCTGCGTTGAATAAACCATTTGGAGGGTTGATGTAGGGACTCGGAAAACTCAAAATCTGATAACTGAAATGAAATTATTCAATAAATCACTCTAGCATAATTTCAATTTGCTAATCACGTGATGATATGTTATGGTTATGGGCGCTGGTGGTATAGCGGTAAGACATTTGCCTGTTGACCTGAAAGTCTTTGGTTCGAATCCTGCCGGAGTCACAAGTATCCGTAGCGGTATAGATGAGCGCCTATTAATAGCTGCCTCTGGTTAAAATGTTCCCACGTAAGTGTTTCCGTCGTCACGATGTAAGAAGACGCTATACAAATTTCAGTTACATTACATTGTATTGAATTGCAGTGCGTTACGTTTCTTTACGTTACGTTACGTTACGTTACGATACGTTACGTTACGTTACGATACGTTACGTTACGTTACGTTACGTTACGTTACGTTACGTTACGTTACGTTACGTTACGTTACGTTACGTTACGTTACGTTACGTTACGTTACGTTACGTTACGTTACGTTACGTTACGTTACGTTACGTTACGTTACGTTACGTTACGTTACGTTACGTTACGTTACGTTACGTTACTTTACATTACGTTACATTACGTTACATTACATTACATTACGTTACATTACAATACATTACATAACATACTAACTCGTTGTAACTTTCCTGACTGTAACCACTGAATATCGTGTCTGTGTAAGACATGGAATTGGAAATACTGAACAACGACCATCCAGTCTGCTTGTTCGTGCTGACGACATTGCCAGAAATCAATCTGAGAGTTATTGACACGCCAATTGAAAAGGAAACTAGTGCAGATCGGCAACCACTTTCTTGGCCATTTTGACATCCAATCAAAGCCTACCGGAGTTGGAAAAGCTCCGTAGGTTTGCAGCTGGAGTGAAGAACCAGCCTGGAAACCGGCACATATTTCAACAAGTGACTGTGAGCTATACAAGCCCATTCGGCATCGATCGTTTGCTTGAGACCAGGCGTCGAGTCTGTTAGCGAACACGACGTCAGCAACCAGTGGATTCGACGGACCATTTTGGCTGGCACTCAGAGCAACTCCAAACGTGCAGTCGGCACCTGATTTTAGTTAGATGATTTGAATTAAAAATTCGTGGGAATGTTGTTGAAAAGAAAATACAAAATTGTCTTTATTATTTAAATGATTTACGTCAATGGTTGTTATTAGAGCTGTAGAATGGTTTTGGCAGAAAACTAGCAACAATTTGGGAAACAACAAAAAGTGTTATACGTGTCAGAGCGGTTGTATTGGTTTTGAAAGATGTAGTTGTTGTAGTAGGAGTAGTGGTTGTAGTAGTAGTTGTTGTCGTAGTAGTTGTTGTCGTAGTAGTGGTAGTTGTAGTAGAGGCTATTGTGGAAAACGATAGTTGGGTAGAAGGTTGAACTGAAATAAAATAAAAAACTTTTACTTTTTGACCATTGCTCAAACTGAACTGATTTATAGAACAATTTAAACTTAATCATTGCTTACAGTTTTTTTTTCCAAATAAATAAAGATTTACTGCAAATGTACACATGGATGTTATCACAAACAATTTATACATGATATTATAATTGTTTTCTTGGAG
>OZ022241.1:4393966-4486466 GCA_963978895.1 Erpobdella octoculata | reverse complement strand
AGGTAAGAAGTAGGAACTAACGCAATTTTGGCAGCCATGATACATGCTACATCTTGACTCTCACATTGACAAGTGTCGTCGTCGTGGGACAACCCAAGGACGTGTCCGATCTCATGGGCAAGTATGGCTCCCGAATAGGCTGGGTCGTCATTCCACGCCTGAAAAGCAGTAGAATGAAAAATAAAAATCATTGATATTTTTGAAATAATTATATTTATTCTAGTTTTAAATATCATTATATAACAAGTAAGCCGTAAAATGCTATTAATTTTTTTTTAAACACGCTTTTATTTAAATGCTCTAAAAAAAGATAAAATAATTTTTTTACCAACATACAGCTAATAGGAAAATAAACGGTAACATGTTTAATACTAAAAATGAAAGAGTGGAGCGTATAAATTTACTATAGCTGGGTCCAAAGGTGCAGCCAGGGAAGGTGGTGCCCCCCCCCCGGAAACTTGCCAATGTCGATGTTGAAGTGACGCGCGTGCCCGTATTTTCGAGACATATTTGAGTTTAAGACTATTTAGCATTAAATTCAAGTTGTAACATTGTTATCAATAATTGTTTTAGAAGGTTATTTTCAAATTGGCGGCCATCTTGTTATTTTGTTATCCTACACTCCCCCGCATTGTTATACAATTATAGAATTCCGTTTTTCATATTCTCCTCATTCATACCTTTCCAACGATGTATAATACGTGCTTGCTATATTTTATTCACGGTTGAATTTATTTCTTGCTGACTATTCGATAAAATCGTTAGAGAAAGATATTTTTTGATAACTAAACTCGATATTAAAGTTTTTTTTGCTGATATAAACATATTTTCGGCCGCTTCCAGCTGTTTAGCAAATTTAATAAATTTTAAAAATGGCATTGAGAAAGCATTGCCCAAATTTATGGTACAACTTTAAAGTACAACTTTTTTAATTATGATTCCTGGAAAGTAGAAATATAAAATTTAAACCAAAGAATCAATTTCTTTGAAATTTAGCTTAAATAAATTTTCTTTGTTCTTATGAGATATTACTTATATTACTTTTGTAGGGGTGTGGGGTGTGAGAACATACAGAAAGTTTTCTAGGGGTACAGGCTACAGAAAAGGTTAGGAACCTAGGCACTAGTACTCGTACTCGTACTCGTTATTCTACTAAATACTCGTCAAAGTTGTTTCACAAGTACTCATCGGCGTTAGATAACACCTGCCTTGATGTCGATGCACAGCTGACGAGATATCTCGAGATAAGGATAACTGGTGATGTGGATGATGTCCATACGTTTTGGCAAAATCATTCCAGTGACCTTGTAAAATACAGTAATCGGGTGGCCTTCACATAATCCACTATGACTTTAATGTAATTGTTGATGTATGGATTAGTAAACAACCTCGTCGGTTTAATCCATTGGTTTTTGCACAAACTTGTTTAATTGCCATGTGTAAAAAAATACGTGATAATATAAAAAAAAAATTGTTTTCAAAAAAATATCAGTAAACTGAAGTTGTACGATGCACACTTCCTATATGCAAATGCAAGGCATTCCCAGGTTCTCAGAATCCCGTATCCGCTCTTGCTGTGCAGTGGCGTAGCGAGGGTATCTGGCGCCCGGGGCAAGATATAAAAAATGCGCCCCCATCTTCCACTGTCATCCCAATTAGATGACCACAATCGAGGAAATCAAAAGCGTCGGAGCCATATTCGGGGCTCCGTGAGCCCCCTCACCAAGAAAATTTTGAAAATCACTTGTGTGAAATAGTGCAAAAATACTTTTTTTAATTGTACATGTTTTACATGTTCAAAAATTACTAAAATTTGCTAAAATTTTTGTTTTTCTTTGTGCTTTTTGGTGCCCCCAAAACCTGGCGCCCGGGGGTAAATGTCCCTTCCTGTCCCCCCTCGCTACGCCACTGTTGCTGTTTAGTAGAGAGAAAAAACACACATGTTAGAACTAATGGAATTATAGAATAGACTTGAAGGTTTATGAAAGATATTGATGACCAACATGTTCTTATGTGATCACGACGAAATCGCACCATCTTAACAAGCATGACATATTAATTACATGTTATATAATCCTCAAAATGATGCCACTAAATTTTTAATCTTTAATTTTTTTTTTAATTTTCATAAAGCTAGCTCATAGTTTTGATTTAAAAACTTTTAGTCGTATCAGATGAAGACATTTTTACGTTCTTTAAATCTTAAAACGCGCCATCGTGACGTCACTAGCGTCTGCTTATTTTAAAAATTTCATTGCTCTTCCGAGTCGTTCGAAGAGCGAGCGGACTGATATTGAATTTGATTTTACAGCGAGATTTTTCGGAAAGTTTAAAAGAAAAAATGTGCTATTTTATATTTCTTTTCTTCTTTTGTGCTATATGTATTGCATCGTTGGAGAAGCCTTGTGAAGTAAATTATGCGCTTACGCCGGAGGAACGGTCGAATATAGATATTATATAACTGTTACCACGGCGGTACGCGATCTTTGATTTGCTATATCCATAGATCTATGGCTATATTTTTATTAATTTTATTTGTTTACACTATATGATATATTCAAACTCAGAATTTGTACCTTTAGTATGGTGTAAAAGACTATAAACTATAATAAAAAAAAAAAAAAATTGTACTTTTATTTAAAAATATTAGTAAAATTTAAAAAAAACATATTTTGAAATTTTTATGCTACTACCTTGGATAGGGTTTAGGGGTACCTAGGGATAGGGTTAGGGGTAGATTTGGGTTAGAACTAGGGTTAGGGTTAGTAGCAATTTTACCGATTGCAATAACGTCGTACCGCCGGGGCAATAGGAGCAACCGTCGGGGATACTAAAATGTTTTGAAGGCCAGCTTCCTAAGACGACAAACAATTGGTCTTTGATAAATTCAGTTCAGTTAATTTGTGGCAACAACTGTAAAAGATTGGACGAATACACTGAAGCGATAAGAAAAGATAAACTTTTCGAATTCCTAATTATAAATAGTACAATTCGAATAGATGAAACGAAAACTGGATTTAAAATAAAAGATGTGAGCTCTTTAGAAATACATAACAGCACGTTAAACGTTCTGCCCAAGAATTGTCTGTACGGATTGACTTGTAGTGAGGTTATCTTTAAATCAGTAACGATTGATGAAACAAGACAAGGTGCTTTTAATGGTCTTAATGCGGATTGGTTGTATTTCTACAATTTAACTTTTAGACAATCTCCAGAGGGAATATTTCAGGGAAGTCAGATTAAGAATATACTTATATTTACTTCAAGCGGGTTGAAGATGGAAACTTTTAATTTTCTTGGTTCAAAAATTAAATATTTACGTTTGGTTAGCTTGAATCCGACATTCCGTTTTAAAGAAGTGAAGGTAAAATGTGGTTTTTGTTGATTATTTATAAATATAACATTCGCTCATAATTTATTCTGACAAATCAACCATTCATTTTTTCATTAGATTGCTTGCAAAGAGATATTCAAATTTGACACGTTGATTTATTTTTACTATAAATGCTCATCACTGTTTTCAAATTAATTAATTTAATTATTTTTTTGAATTTTGAGTAACAATTATAATAAAACATTGACTTTTTTTAACAATTTCAGACCAACGGAGAATTAAGTTTTGACCTACTGGTACTCGACGAGAGCATTGAGTCGTTCGAGTTTCTTACCAATCCTAATATAACTGTAAATTACCTTTGTATTTCTAAATTGCTTAACCACGCCTGGAATTTCACAGCATACAACCAGCTGAAGGAGCATTTGAATATCTTAGACCTGTCAAATAACAATATTTCTGAAGTTACTAGAGATTTTGGTTTGATAGACTTTGTTAAATTAAAGGAGTTAGATCTGGATGATAATCAGTTGTGCGCTCTTCCTAATTTAGCGAATGTTCCTGCACAACTCGAAGTAATTCGTTTATACGATAACCCTATGAATTGCGATTGTAAATCCATGTATGATGTCATGACGAAGGACAGATTGACAATAGTAGGAAGTTGTTCAGACGGTGGAAACAAACTTTTTATAAGCAGGTTTTTTAGTGATAAATGTACTGACTTTATGCCAACAACCCAGCATCTCTCAACTCTAGGATCAGCATCATATAAGCCAGGAGTACATTTCAATTATATCGTTTTAGTGACATTTATGAACTTTTTCTGACCTGATTTGAAGATATCCTCGACTCATGAGCATGTTCTTTTGGGATTTTTATGTATTTAACGTTTATTCAAATCTGACAAGCAATGTTTTTAAGCTTGTTGCAGCAATTTGATTTTATTAAGTTTGGTTTTTGAGTTTGTATCTAGTGTTAAATATCAAATGACATTCGTGATATTAAAACAAGCCTGTGTTTCATTTCTTGGTCAATTTTTTTGTCTGCAAGAAAGACAGTTTGACCTACCACACTTAGGTTTTACTTTAAGTCAGAATGCGCTTAATCGTTGAACCGTTCTTTTTTCACTATTTTACAATTATTTAATTCAAAAAAACTCCGGACTAGAAAGGTAAGTCGAGTTTCAGACATGATTACAGCAATCGGACTAAACAAGTGAGCAATCATCAAACCGTCATACAATTGAGAGGTCACAAATAAGTCGTGGGGTTATTAAATTATTTTGCAAATTAAATATTTAATAAGTTATCAAAAATGTTAGGGTGAGAGTTGTCCATAGGTCTATTTTTGAAAACCCGACCCGCCAGAAAATCGGTTTTTCTTTTGTGACCCGACCCACCTGTTTTCGACCCTACCCGACCCACTTTGGCTAAGACCCAATTGAGAGAGCGGCCACATACCGCAGTTAATGTTCTGCAGCATTGTCAGTATTCCATTTACTCGCAGATTAATACGCTGCTGTAACTCTTCACCACTTGCCCCTTTCTTCCGCGACAGCTGAGAGATCCTTCTCAACTATGGGCAGACTCAAATCTTATCTACGCACCACAATGGACCAGACAAAGCTGAACAGGTTTGCCCAGATGACTATCAATCGCGACCTTAACATTAATGAAGAGACCGTCATCGACATTTTGTCGCAGAAAAAAACGTCGGCTGAATTTCATATTTTAATTTACTGTTATAAATTAAATAACTTATGGTTTGTTATTACTAATTATTGCTGAAACTGTCGTTAAGCCTTGACTTTTTTGGGTCGTAAATTTCTCAGTAAAACTCCTCACTAATCAGTTTTTCCTCCCGGGCCCCCTCCGAAAAAGTTTCTGGCTGCGCCCCTGGATGGTTCAATTGTTTAATAGTTTGAAAATATTTCGAACTTTTAAGAAAAACTATCATCAACCTATAAGCTAGAGTACCTTTTAGAATTCCAGAAATCCGGCTATTTTTGAAATCGTAAGATAGCTATTGCTAGCGCCCCACGCTTTTCTTTTTTGTGTTAAACATTTTACCGTTGCTGGTGATGATGATGATGATGATGATGATGATGATGATGATGATGATGATGATGATGATGATAACAACTCACTGTAGATAAGCCACCGGACAGAAGTGAAGAACACATCGTTCCAGTGTAAGCCACTCCTAAAACATTGTTGTCGAACGTCTGCTTTCTATGGCGTTCATATAATTCATACACATTTTTTATTACATACAAAATAACAGAATAAAATTATAAAAAAAACAAAGATAATTTTCTAGGTATATAAATTTTGTTAACATACATACTAAGACCTAACAGTAAAATTATCTAATTATTAAGATGTGTCGCATTGTTTTATATTTTTGAATGGGACCCACGCTATTAGTTATATAATTTTACTGTAAGCTTTTAGTATGTTTTTTAACAATTTTTTTAGTCAGAAAATTATTTTTGTTTTTTTAATGCACAACAGAAAAGTGGTTTTTAAAAAAATTTTAAGTTTCATTATTTAACTTTTTTACGTTATAAGGTTATTTAAGATTTAAATTTATTTTATTTTATTTGCTATTTAAATTTTGTCCAATAAATCTAAAAATTAAATAAAATGCCAAGTCAGTGACCACAATTATATACACCAATTTTCAGCAAAATTTGATAATGGGAAGTGCTTCAAAATTTGATCACATTGTTCCACCCGGGCAATCAGAGAAGCAAGAGAGCATGCTAAGAAAAACGTGATAAAAATTACTTACGACAGCAGAAAGCCGACATCGTTGTAGTGATTGTTGATAACGTTGGATCGTCTATAGGCATGCCAGTTGTCTAGAGTGATTTTGGAGTTCGACAGGATTAGTATTTGATTAGCCGACCAAACTTCTATTCCAACAAGAACCACTAAAAACCCGACCGGCTGGTAAAGCTGCCGATATGAATTCGTGCGTGTCAACATTTTATATTTTGAATTAAACTAAATTAAGGTAAACAACTGAAATTTTATTAAATCACGTTTCAAATAAAAGCTTTAATTTTTGCTTTATTTTCATTTAATTATTCCAGCCCCTTGACATTTGGATTTCGTCGAGTTAATTTTATTTGACTGAAAAAAATTAATTTTTTAGACAATAAAAATTCTCAAATTATTATCTTACAAGATTAGCGGCGTTAACGATTTCTTTGATACTTCTGAGGATTCTTCCGGAATCTCCATTGTAGTACTGGAACTGTAAAATTTCAATGTTATCTTAGTTCACTTGATAAATTCAGCAACTGATTTATTCAAGCTAGTTGAAAAGACTCATACAATGCAGTATGTTAATGTGTAAAATATATTCTAAGACCGACAGTTAGTTGATTTTTGGTACAAAAAAAGGATTAGTTGATTAATTTTAATCCTAGGCCCTGAGGCTACAAAAATTCCATGGACAAATTTGGGAAGAAACAAAACTGGGAAAAGTGAGGGAAAAATAATCAGAACAGAGATTATGGGGCAGCAAACGTTCTACCACTTGTTAAAGTATTATAAAACTAGCGATGCTAGACTGCTATTGGCTCTTTTGTAAGATAGTTCTTTTACACCTTTCCCGTTTGCTACAAGTTTTTAGATTAGCTTGTCTTATGTTTAGGTTTTTTTTATATTTTTGTGCTTTTTTCACTTTTATGGCTGAATTGTTTGGCAGAATTTAGAAAGAACACGTTTGCATCAAATTTTACTATACCTCTGCAGTACATAATCATAAATAGATAATCTGAGGACCATTGGGAAACTTTATTTGCCGTTCAGATATATATGTTGATAAATAAAGAAATTGTTAAATTGATTGTAAGGCGAAATTTCAAAAAATAAGTAAAGCTTATTTAGAAAACATTTTTATTAAAATGGTAACTAACAATCAATGCGTCCCCTGCTACGTACAGCTCTATGACCCATCTACCTTCGAATGCACCCTCTGATATTTGCCTTTTAACCTGGAGCAAATAAAAATCAACATTGTATTGACAGTTTCTTTAGCAGAAAATATTAAATTTAAATTTAGTAAGATATTCAAATTCAATTAAAAGTTTACGCCGCTAACTTTTAGTATTTCTCTTATAAAAAAAACGAATATAGATTACTAATAATAAAAATATTTAGAATACTCTTTTTTGTTGGGTGTTGGCATTTTGCATCCGTTCATCAAGTTCTTCTTTTATTTCTTTGGTGCCTAAATTGTAGATTGTAGGACTGATAAACATACTAATTTTAATAGAAAATATATATAATAATATTAATGATTATGATGATGGAAGTGGTGGTGTAGATGAGGGTGAAGGTGGGGGTGCGGTGGGGTGGGAGTAATGGTAATGATAATGGTGGTGGTGGTGGTGGTGGTGGTGATGATGATGATGATGATGATGATGATGATGATGATGATGATGATGATGATGATGATGATGATGATGATGATGATGATGATGATGATGATGATGATGATGATGATGATGATGATGATGATGATGATGATGATGATGATGATGATGATGATGATGATGATGATGATGATGATGATGATGATGATGATGATGATGATGATGATGATGATGATGATGATGATGATGATGATGATGATGATGATGATGATGATGATGATGATGATGATGATGATGATGATGATGATGATGATGATGATGATGATGATGATGATGATGATGATGATGATGCTGTAGACTTCTTCCATCACTCACCACAAAACCACCGAGACAGATTGTCACCAAAAACTCTGTCAATCTGATACAATCCATCGAGAGATGAAGTCATACTCTCATTCAGAGGTGTGATGTAAAATGTGTAATTGTCTACTGTAAAGAAACCCCTGGCGAATAATAAATTAATTTTAAACTAAGATATATGAAAGAAATTCACAAAACTTATGAGTTTTTTTAAAGTATGTTATAGATAACTCAGTTTGAAAAACCGATAAAAGACGCAGGTGTATAAATTACGTTATTGCTTTCAATAGCATTTTTGTACAAATTTAATTATCAAAACAATTATATAGTTTCTCAAAAATTTTAGAAATCTACTTTATTCCATTGCATGTACTGAAAGCTGCCTGTGATTCGTTGTGTCCTACCAGTGTACCAACATAATAACATAAATCCTTGTCCTATTAAAAGAGTAAATAGAGAAAGTATTAAATTAATATAATGACATGATTAAAATGTTTAATTTGTGTCAGCTATTTACCCGATTGACTTCGATGTATTGGCTGCCATTTTCATTTACTATCTTCTGCACATATGAAGGTGATAAAAGGTACCTATTTTAAGACAATAAGAAACAAATCAATTTATTAAATCAACAATTGCTAATGTCACAAAGATCTAAGTGTTATGGAGGTGGATAAATAGATCATGTTTAAGCTTCATAAATGAATTTTTTTGTAATCTTCGAACTTTTCAAAAATATCCGCTTGGTGGATTTACAACACGGCAGTTTGTAACTTTCTCTGTTTTTAAGCTTGCCCTACAACGATCGTTTAAAGCTTCTAGAAATTACCGTCGATAAAATTACCCATAGTGTCTGGCAGCTTGAATATCAAAAATTTGAGTATTCGTACTACGTCGGTGTTGTAAAAATTTGCTTTGATTAAAAAACTACATTGAAAAAGAGTTTGAGGCTGAGAAAAAAATCTGAAAAATATTTTGAGCAAGCGACTCACGTGTTCAGCAGAAGGTCAAGGACGTACGAAACGTTCTTGAAGGTCAAATGGATTGATATGTGTTTTTCATGGGCACCCTGAAATTTAAAATTAACCAGTAGCCTGAAACATAACCGTATGATATGCCGTTTGTTCGACATTATAAACGATTTTTTTGTAATAGCAGAGTTGAAATACTTGCATGTCAGGACGATGTCAAATAATTATTAATAAGTTTAATTATTTGACAAAAACAATGGATTGAAATAGAATCTTATTTTAGAAACGAAGATATTTTTAAATTGATTACCACAAATTTGTCTAATCTAAAAACTGAATATCATCGGCCTTACTCTAATTGTCTGACATTTGTTTTACTCAAACTAAGCCTCTGATGATAATGATACTATTTTCTGACCTTAAGTGACGTAAGTGAGCTTGAAACTCCAAACCCTATCTGACTCAAGATCAAAATTCTTGCTTTCCAAATACTTGCTTTCTCTCAATTCTCATGAGTCGTTAAACTATTCTTGAGTTTGGAAAGAAACTCAATAAAAACTTTTGTTTTTAAATTTATTTTCAGTTAAAACAAACTGATTAATGTACAATGAACTAACATTTGTGAAAGTCGTTTGAACTTTATGGTCGTTCACTGTTACAAAAACTGTTCGGCTTAACTCTGTTTCTTCTGGTGGCTGATCATCTAAAATAAGTTGAAAATTCTCATTAAATTTACTCATTTTTAACGTATTACAGTCATTTCGATTTTTGTAGTTCAATTTGTTCTTTACATAATTTTTCTTTCATTTAGCATACTTCAATCAATCAATTTTTTATTTAATTGTATGCCGTAATAAAAAAAAACTAAGGTCAGACTCAAAAGTGTCAGCAGCTCTTTCAACGCGCGTACATATAATAATTAAATTTATAATTTTCCAAAAAACAGCATTAAGCTAAGCTAAAATAACAATAATCAATACAATCAAAATTTGAGAAATATTAGCTTTTTTATATGCTTTTATTAACTTTCATTCGTCCGGATGTCCGTGGGATGTCCCTGGAAGATTTCAAACATGATGTCCGCGGACGTTTTGAAGTTTGAAAGATCATTATAAATTATAATTTAATTAAACAAAAACAAAATGTATTTCTTAAAGAATAAATTAAAAAGCATGTTATAATGACGACAAAGTTTCATCGCCTTACAAACATTTTGTAAACTATCTTAAAAGCATGTTTTTATATTTTTAAATTAATTTTCATTCGTTTATACGTTTTTATTAACTTTCTTTTTGTCCGGATGTCCATGAAATGTCCATGGAATGTCTTTTATCTACTATTCACCGGGGTAATATTTTTACGATAAGATGTTTCCATGAAGTTTTTCAGTTACCTTAAAAGCATGTTTTTAATTTTTTTCTCTTTTGGAGCCAAATTATCAACAACGTTGTTTTCCGGTTACTCAGCAGCGAGCGAGCTAAGATTTGATAGAGATCGTTCTGAAAAACATTTTAAAACAACCTGGCACGTCAACAATTAGATATCAAATTCAAATAGCAATAATAATATTCATGTAAAATCGATGATTTTACGATCAGTTTCCCATTGATAGAGATTAATAGGATTTATTAGGCTTCATTAATAATTTTCCTATAAAACGGCAAAAAAAACATTCTATTGAGCCCGGTATACGATTTGGTGATATCGTAACATTGGAGTCAGAATTGGGATACAAGAATGGTTTTGAAATCATTGGATGAGCTTTCGACGAGTGAAATGAAAGACGAGCTGGAGAAACGTGGCCTGAGCGATACAGGTAAAAAGGACGAACTTATGGAACGCCTCTTAGCCGCGTTAGTGAATGAAGGCTATGGGCCTGACGACGATGAATATTTGTTTGATATTGACGAGGAAGCTGTGGTTAGGCGGAGAAAATTAAAAAACAAATTGCTGGAGGAAGAAAGACAACAAGCGAGAGAAAACATAGCAGCACAGGGGAAGACAGGAGAAGGAATGATTATTGGCCACGAAAACAAAGTAGCAGCAGCCGGTACAACTGTTGAGAGTTTGGTCGCAGGGTTGGCTGAGGTAGTGGTGGACACGGTTCTGGACCAGCGGGTTGCTGGTGATGTGGGTTGCTGCGGCGAAACCCAATTTAAACTGGAGTCCACCAGCTGTGTCTCAGAGCATGTGACGGATGACGGCCGTACAGACTGCACAAGTCAGGTGGGTCATGATGATGAGCCTGTCAAAGACGGTCATGATAAGGAACCTTGCAAAAATGCTCAAGATGAACCATGCAAAGATGGTGACAGTGATACAGTCGGTTTGGACGTCGAAAACAAAACTAAAGAAGATGAGAAGAATGTTGAAAACGAAATGCAAAACGATGAGGATGAAAGTGAGGATGATGATTATAATAATGGCAATAACAACTATGACTTTTACCCATACAGTGACGGTTCTGAAACGGATGTCTCCATAATAGACGACGGCACCGAATATTCAGGGTCAGATTTTAGTGACGAATCTGACTCGGATGAAGCAACCGAGGATTTAGAAACGGACGAAACTCCAATGGAGAAATACGTTAAAGTTAACTTGACAAAAAAAGAAGACACTGATTTGAGAGACGATGGCGATAATTTGAAGAAAGGTCCGGTGGACGATACGAAAGTTGACACCGACGAAAGAGCCGAGTTGAAATGTGGAAAGAAAACGTTCGATTGTAGCTTGGAAGAAAACAAACATGACGGCGATGAACTTCTCCAAAACAACAATAGCAATGCAGCAAGCAAAAACTCTGGAAAAAATGAGACAAGAACAGAGAACGGTACCGAGGGTTCTAAATCAGATGAATCCACAGAGGATTCTAGATCAGATAGACTAAG
The DNA here is from genome assembly GCA_963978895.1 of Erpobdella octoculata. Classification (NCBI taxonomy): domain Eukaryota; kingdom Metazoa; phylum Annelida; class Clitellata; order Hirudinida; family Erpobdellidae; genus Erpobdella; species Erpobdella octoculata. The sequence continues at coordinate 4,474,520 of OZ022241.1, read as the reverse complement.
AGTCATTTAAAAATCAAATAACATTTTAATGAAGGGATTTATTGGATTTATGGAACGTGTTTTCGAAAAACCTTTTGAAGAGTTTCTTGAGAAAGATCTACAAGATGTGAAGGAAGAAGAAAAAGCAGACAATTCCGATAAACCGTGCAAAGATGTTCAGGACGAGGCATGTAAAAAAGGCTGTAATGAACCGTGCAGAAATGACGACGATGAGCCAAAGAAAGACTCTGTTGATGAGCCAAAGAAGGACTGGAAGAAACTGCATCAAACGGTCAAGAGACTTGACCATGTTGTTTGCGAATTGCGGTCAAAGCCACGAGTAAAGATCAAGTTATTTTGTGTTTGTGGCCGAGTCGCATTTCTCAAAAGCGACTATGCTGTTCGGGACGAACAGAATTAAGAAGGGGGTAATCATGTCAAATCGATGATTTTACGATCAATTTCCCATTGATAGAAATTAATAGGATTTATTAAGCTTCATTAATAATTTTCCAATAAAACGGCAAAAAACCATTCTATTGAGCCCGGTATACGATTTGGTAATATCATAACAATATATATGATTTATATTGATTTATATAGCTCAGTACAATAAAACAGTCATCACAAGAGCACTGTACATAATGTCAAAAACCTCGGATGAACAAAAGATTGTTTAGTTGTATGACTTAATGAACAGATGGGAATGAGAAGTGATTTTTTATTTGGCTTGTCATCACACATTGTGTGACTCTTTGGCGCCTGAAAAAGAATTGAACAACTCGAAAACATGAAACAAACGACCATGTTGGCCATTTTTTTTATTACGCAATTTTTAAATGAACTAGTTGTTATTGGTACAATTATAAGTTTCTGTTATGCTCTGGAAGAAAACTACTGTTAAGTTCACTTTTCAGTAAAATTTGTTAATTTCTTTCACATCGAGAGAAATTGGTCCCGACGGGACAAGGAAGGTTTTTCTGAAGACGAGCTAATTAAACTGGTTGTTTTTAACTGGTTATCATCACTAGTATGAAAAGAATTAACCAAACAAAGATTACTGCTAAGATAGCAAAGAAAAATATGCATGGATAAAAGAGGAGCGAGGAGGTGAAGAGATAAAAGATCAAACTATGATCCGTGAAATTCATATACAACGAAAAACGTTGCGGGCGCATATAGGCTACAACATCAAGTAAACTTTAGTAAAACAAATACTTATAAAAAATAAGGCGCCGCAACGTTTTTTGTTGTTTATGAATTATAGGAATATTATTTTATACTTTTTAGGGGGCAAGAAAAACGTTGTTTTTTAACAAATATATTTTGTACTATGTAAAAATTTTAATTTTTAACTTGTGGGACGTCATACATAGACTAATACCCCTTTCCCCTATTGAGCGTGAAATAAATTATGGACGGGCCCAGAATCAAAACTTAATGCGGTAGTAGATTTGCCTTGTCACTTGTTGACAACTGAATCGCTTTTATTACTCCCTCTATTCTATTCAATTCGTATTGTACTGATTACAAAAAAATATGACTCACGATTGTGACTCACGTCTGTGACTAACGATTTTGTCCACAAATTCTTGCAAGCTACTAAGAATTTGTATTTCGTAAACAAGATTACGTGTCTCTTGTTCATATAGCAAGTTTTCGATTTTACTCATGCTTTACGTGCTAAATATAGAATAGACGGTGACAATGGTTATGAATGATTTTGTGGCGGTCGATGAGGAAGTTCGAATCAGAATTGAATTGGCACACACACACACACATATGTAAAACTGCTCGATATGAAAGTCACTAACTAACAAGTATTGTGTTTTTATCCTTAAGCAGTTTATTTTTGCAAAAGATATTGTTTTAAGTAGTTATTTTATTTTTTTAAGTTATTTCAATTGTGTTTGTTAATCAATAGTTTTCAATAGTTATTTTTCGGAAATCGTAAAAAAAATATCAACAAAATTTGAATAATGTAAAGTTGTTGACCTCTTGAATAAATCGATAATTGGTTTTCTGGTTAAAAATTTTTGAGTTAATCCGAGGGTTTTGGATACGTGGTATTTATAATTTCTTTTTTTCTCCGAAAAAAACGAAAAGCCATACAAAATAAAAAAAACTTTTTTTAACGAATGGTAATTTTACTTTAAACTAACTTACGGAAATTGGCTAGAAAGATTGGCTTTGCAGACACTGGTAAGTTTACTCAAATTAAGTATCATTTGGTAAAGAGCCTGTTGCCGAAGTTACTACCAATTATTGTATTACTAACAATGACGCAACCCAAAAAGCTTGGGGACCTAGCACAAAAGAAATTTATACAATCACATGAAATAGTTGTTTATTATACAAGATAGTTGCTGCATCTCTTAAAATTCAAAGATTCTTTAAGCAGCTACAATTAGTTTGTTTTTTAATAAAGTTTTCTGTTCTAAGCCGCAACAAAATATTTTTGTTAAATGAAATCAAACGCAGGCTGCCTGTTTTTAAAACACGTCAAAGATCCAGTGTTTTCATTTTAGTTTATAATTTTTCAACTTAGCTGTCTAAAACATAAAAAAACTTGCAATTGGTTAAAATTTCCAATTCATAAACTAATATTGTTTCTTGTGTAGGCCTACGCGTTTGAGATGACCCCGTGGCAAAACTCCAAGTTCTGAATGATCTGAATGACCTTACGTGCAACAATTGAAAACAGTGATATTTTAAAAAAAACAAACTCTATGTAACAAATTGTATTTTCTCAGCGTCATTGAGTACAAAATTGCAACAAGCTCCAAGAATAAAACACGACGTAAAGCCCGCCACCAATTAATTACTGTAATTTTATATTACATCAATTTCTGTCCCAGGTTTTATGTTTATGGTCAAACATTCAGATAGATTTAGAATAAAAATGAATAAGCTAAAAAATTCTTTAATTTACTTTGTCCCATAACGAGTGACAAGGAAGTGAGAAAACAACAGACTTTTAATATTCGAGCCAGGCCCATGATGACAATCTGTTTAGGATTCAAATAATTTTATATTTTATGAAATTAATATTTATTGGTTATAGTTTGTTTTATAATATAATTGTTTATTTATTAAAAAAAAATTTAAAAGCAAGAGAGACAAACAAAACATGACCGTAGTAAAATTTCCTAGAAAGCAAAAGTTGCAAATATATAACTTTTTTATAAAAAAAAAAAAGAATCCTATAGAAACGTAAAATAATAATTATAAATAATTTAGCAATTTGATGCTTATTTTATAATAGTACATAGGTCTTTGCACCAGATGTTTTAAGACTCAAATAGCTATATTATAAAATACTAAAATACCCAAGTACATCCTGTCGCTGATCATAATTTGACTATTTTTGTCTTTCCATCCTCCTTTATCCAGGTTTGGGACAGAGCTCATGAATTTATTTTAACTTATCCATTGTTGCGATAGAAAATCTATTTGACAAAGACGATAGAAAGAAAGTTTAAAATATTTAAAAATTGTGTTGAATGACAATCAATGCGGGTATTGGATATTTATTTTAGTAATTTTATATTGACCACAGAAGAAATCGTGTCAAAAAATTAAAACCATTATTATGTTTTAAAATTAAACTCAAGTAATATTAAAAATAAAAATTAAAAAATTACCAAAAAACTTACTTTATGTCAGAAGACTTCAAAAACCAATGCAGACTTCGGCACACTCTAAATTATAAACCTTTACCAACAATAGCGCTTGTGAAGAAGCGCTTCATTCGAACTCGGTTTCGGTTAAATATAATTTCAGAGTTCCTGAAGCAGTCATGCATGTACGAATATTTACGAGTCATGTAATTAGCTGATATGATGTCACTGGGGAAAACGAAAAAATTCGGTTCAAAATTCGGGGTATCGTCAAGGCCCTCCAATGAGAAAGGCAGGAGCTAAATATGACATAGTTTTAAAGATCCAGTTTTGCTCCAAGAAATGTAGGTAAGAAAAATTTCTTTAAAAAAAAAGCTGACCACTGTGGTTAAAATACTTCAAACAGCAATGTTTTGGTATTTTTGCTCAGTTCACACCAAAGTAATCAGAGTTTAGTTTATTTAAATTTGTCGTCCAACAATTTGTTTTTTTTTATTGAAGTTAGATTAATTATTGTTTAAGTGAAACATGCAAAAGAGCAGCTCATCATTGTCCTCTTCCTCCTCTAACGTCTACAGTGGTGGATCCAGGAATTCCCGGTGGGAGAGATGATTGTCAGCTATTTCCTCTAAAAACGTTGGATGACCGGAAAAGAGAGATCGTTGCTGATATTCTAAAAAAGTCTTTGGTTTTTTTAATTTACTATTTTGACTGATTTAAGTACTTTTTGATTTTTTATATTATTCTATGGAAAATTTGTTATCTTTGGTTTCGGATTGTTTATTTTTTAATTTTTAATCAATAAAAATAAATGTTATGTTGTTGGTTTCAATAAACATATAATAAATACTCTGTTATTGTAAATGAATATTTCGGTATTATGGATTTACTAAGTAAACTTACTTCAGAAACATTAAATTCAAGTATTGTCATCCAGAATTAAACTTTCCTGAAAGTTTTAGAGCTCTAGGTGGTCGAAAAGTAGTTGAATATTTGTTTCTAAAATTTGATCACCACAGACAAACAAACAAACAAACAGAGAGAAAATGAAATTAAATAAAAACATTCAAAAAATATCAGAAACTATTCAAGAAAGAGAAAGATACAAAAGATAAGGAGAGAGAAAAACAAAAAAGAAAACAAATTAAGATAAAAAATAAATTTAAGAAAAGCTTTTATTTGCTTCTTTATCTGAGTCAACTAACTAAAATTTTTAAATCTAAAACAACCGTTACGCTCAATCTTGCTAATTATTTTGGACCTCTGGCGACTTATAAATAAACATCCGTACTGTTTAATTATTTTGGACCTTTGGCGACTTATACATAAACAACTTATTACAGTCGCTAGATGGTAGGAATTAATTTGATTTGATTAATTTTAATTGATTTAAGGCCTAATTCATGTCGGAAACATTCAATTCATGTATTGTCAAAATTCGCAGACTTTTTATTATTGCAAATTTTTCTTTTAAAACGAATTTTTTTAATTGTGTTTGGTTTGCTTTTGTTTTAAAACATGAATAATTATTTTTAATTACAAAAAAGTTTTTCTTCAAAAACTTTTCAAATTTCAATAGACAGTATATATTTTAAATTTTAGCTAGATTGGATAACGGGAAGTCTGTTATCTTTCACTTTCAAGCTTTGCAAACATTCAAGCAAGCAAACAAAACTTGCGGTAGAATTAATATAAGGAACTAGCGGGGCACAAGTTGTTACCCGGGGATTTTATAAGTTTTTCTATCGATTTTCTCTCGATGATGAAGAGACCGATCCGCAACTATGGCTTTCTAACTTGGTGCACAATATTAACATCACTGAAAGACAACGAAAGAAATAGACCTTCAGATGATTGAATGTATAAATGAGCATTGGTTGTTTGATGTTTGTGATCCTGTTTCGCTGACTTGTTTTGAGTTGATTGTAGATCATATTTCGTAATGTGTAAAACCAAGGTATTATAGTTAGGAATGAATAATATAGAGTGGGAAAAATAAATTATGTCACTTTTAGTTCTATGCATATTTTTATTTCATTATATGACTTTAAGTTTTTTGCGGATTTTGATTACAATGAGCTTTGAAAATAGAGTAAAGGTACTCCAAAAGGCGTCGGCCAAAATTAAAAGTATTAAATAAAATCGTAGTCAAATTGATCATCTTGTTGTTCGCCATGATAAGACTAGGGTGCTCAGTTTGAATTAATGAACAGATCTGTATAATTTAGCAAGCACCCTAGTCTTATCATGGCGAACAACAAGATGATCAATTTGAAGTACGATTTTAATTTCTAGTTTTAGTGCATTTCTAAAATAAGACTAGTTTTTAAAAGTGTTTGTTATATATTTTTATTCTCTCCAGTTCTAAATATTTCTACTTTTTTTATAGAAATTTTCATCTTCAGGACCCGAGGGGTTGTCTACTCAAAAAACTCCTCGTACACCCTTGGAATTTACGCAAAATTTCCAAAAAAATCCAGATTTTTTTGGAAAAAATGAAAAAATTCCAGAATATTTCAAAAATATTGAAAAATTCCAAAAAGTATTAAAATTTTTTAAACAAAAACTCAAAACTATTTTACGCACAACCAAATTTTAAAATATGGTAATGTTGATCGGATGACGCAAATTCTCGTCTACTTTCATCCTAAACGAAGGCCCGTAGCGAGCTAGGGTGGAAAAGGGTGCATGCACCCTTTGCAAGAAAAAAACATATCACTTTGCAACCTTTGAAATTATATTACAAAAACATGAAACCAAATGATTTTTCATTCCATCTTTTATGTTTAAATGAAGCCAGATATCCATGAAATCCTACTTTTTTTCATTTTCTTTCCATTTTCTCAATTGGCTTTTTGTACCCTCTTACTCTGAAGTTTGTTCATTTTGTCATTGTCATTCTCTTCATTGCGTTGAAATTTGAACTTATACAAATATTAATAAACTAGAAATACCTCGTCAAAAATGACGTTTTTAATGTTTTTATCAAACTCTTAGATATTAAACAAAGAACAGTTTTCTTTTATATCATTATTATAAGAACTTTAGGACTGACAGTGTACAATTGGGTAATAACTTTTATTACACGCCTGCGCGCACTAACGTTTTGTTTCTTTATTTAACTATCAGAAAATTTGCTATCAATAGTTGGATATCAGGTGACAAAAATATCGTGGTCCAATGTAATTGGTTTCAACTCAATCTAGACCTTTTTTCAATGTATAAACACTATAAAGCAAAACAATTAAATTTAAAAAAGGCTATAATACACTATGCAATATAAAACCAAGTCAAAAACTTTGAATGAACTTTGTGCAACATCAAATCAATTAAAAAAACTATGTTTAAGTTATCATGTAACATGAAACCAAGTAAAATTTACAGTTTAAAAGATTATCCAACATAAAATCATGGAAAACAGCGCATTAGACAAAATAATAGTTAAATCAAAGTTTTAAAAATATGTGACATAAAATCAATTAACAAAAAATTTTTAATAATTAAATCAAAGTTTAAAAAATATGTGACATAAAATCAATTAACAGAAAATTTTTAATAGTTAAATCAAAGTTTAAAAAATATGTGACATAAAATCAATTAACAGAAAATCTTTATGCAATATAAAATCAAGTATGTTGTTGTTTATTTGAATCCTGGTCACTTTTTCTGGTAAAATCAAGTAAAAAACCACACACCTATATATAATGAGGTGGCATGAAAGCATGCATCGTTCAATAAAGCTGGAGACGAAACGTAGGAAGACAAACAGTAATGAGACGAATAGTAAGCAGGCCGAATGAATCGATGGAGACGAAACGTACCAAGACGAACAGTAAGGAAACGAATGGTACGTGGAGACGAAACGTAGGAGACAAATGGTACGCAGACGAAACGTAGGGGAATTCTGTCAGAGTGGTTGCATTGGTTTTGACAGCGGTAGTGGTTGTAGTAGGGACAGTGGTTGTAGTAGTAGTAGTTGTCGTAGTAGTGGCAGTTGTAGTAGTTGTTGTTGTCGTAGTAGTGGCAGTTGTAGTAGGTGCTGATGTCGTAGTAATGGCAGTTGTAGTAGTTGTTGTTGTCGTAATAAAGGCAGTTGTAGTAGGTGCTGTTGTCGTAATAGTAACAGTTGTAGTAGGTGCTGTTGTCGTAGTAGAGGCTATTGTGGAAAACAATAATTGGGTAGACGGTTGAACTGAAATAGAAAAAAGTTTACTTTTTGACCATTGCTCAAACTAAACTGATTTATAGAACAACAGTTTTTTTCAAATAAATAAAGATTTACTGCAAATGTACACATAGATGTTAACTCAAACAATTTATACGTAAAATTATAGTTGTTTTCCTGGAGATTTGGTACACGCTGGACCACTGGACATATATTCACCCGGGATATTTTCTTACGCACTGGCTAAAACGTTCTACCGTGGTACGCTATTCAAGCATGCCAGATATTAATTAGAAAGAAAATGCCAGTCAGCCTATAGAAAGCATCATTCTACTGAGACTGCTGTCTTGAGGGTGCTCTTGGATGTCTACTTAGCAGCCGATCTGGGATGGATGACACTTCTGGGCCTTCTGGACCTTAGTGCTGAGTTTGACACCGTCGAACACCAAATCTTGTGTAATAGGCTTCATAACTCGTTTGGTCTTGGGGGTGCGGTCCTGAAATGGTTCGGCTCCAACCTCACGGACCGGTCCCACTGCATGCGCTGCAACAATGTCACATCTGAGTCGGCTTTTCTCCTCTACGGTGTACCGCAGGGGTCCGTCCTTGGTCCGGTGCTGTTTTTTCTTTACACTGCTGATGTCATCGGTGTCGCCACCGGACATGTGTTCTCGGCTCACTCCTATGCTGACGATCTGCAAATTTACAGTGACACTCCTTAGATGTTATGCTCTGATCTTGTGCCAAGAATGTCTGCCTGTATTGGCAAAATCAGCTCATAGATGGCCAGTAGTCGCTTGAAACTCAATCCATCAAAGACTGAGCTAATATGGCTGGGTTCATCTTGGCGGCTGAGGCATTGTCTGATGGGGGATGTGGACATTGCTGGGGTTTCGGTCAGGCCTTCTGCGTCTGTTCGGGATCTTGGGGTGCTGGTTGACCGTGATCTGTCCATGGAGATACACATTTCCCATCTCACTCGTAGCTGTTTCTACCATCTTCGTCAGCTACGTGTCATCCGCAGGAGCCTCACTACAGACTCTGCTCACTCCCTTGTAAGAGCACTAGTGCACAGCCGGGTTGACTATTGCAACGGGGTCCTGGCGGGTCTACCGCTGTTCCAGATCAACAGGCTTTAATCGGTTCTTCGGGCAGCTGCCCGTCTCGTGCTGCGATTGCCTGGCTGAGCCAGCGTTTCGGGTCTGATGCGGACGCGGCTTCATTGGATTCCCTTTCCGCAGATAATCCGTTTCAAACTTTGCTCTATGGTTTATAAGTGGTTTGAGGTTTGAGGCGCTGGTGGCAGAGCGGTAGAGCGCTCGCCTGTTGATCGTTAGGTCGGCAGTTCAAGCCTCACCTGCGTCACCAGCGTAACTCCCTTAGGCAAGGAGTTCACTCGCATTGCTTTCTCATGTCTATGAAAATAGCGTGTTCTTCGAAGTTTCCGATCCAAAGGAACCTTCGTAAGCGCCTCTGACTTATCTGGCGCTATATAAATTCATCATTATTATTATTATTATTATAAGTGCCTCCATGGCATGGCTCCTGTCTATCTTTAGAGGTTATGTGTTCCGGTCTCTCAATTCTTTAGTCGGTCTCATCTTCGATCGGCGGCGGCCGGCGATCTACTTGTCCCTCAGACGGAGACTGTGACGATTGGCAAGCGTGGTTTTTCTGTGGCTGGTCCTGTGGCCTGGAATAGCCTTCCCACCGCTCTGAAGGATCCAACGATGCTATGCCTTTTAGTCTCTTTCGTGAACGGTTCAAGACAGATTTGTTCTCTTCCGTTTAATTGTGCAGTGCGCTTTTTGCGACTTTTATTTTGTAAAAAAGCATTATATAAAAACCTGTATAATAATAATAATAATACTAATAAACGACTCTCTTAGCTTTGTATAACTTGTACTACCTCTGTAATTACAGGTATCTCCGTAGTATCCAGAGTAGCACTGACAAGTACCTTTATTGGTACACACCTGTATATGAAGTACATAATGATGTTAAAATACATCAACAAGTGAAAATAAGCATGTGGTTCAAATTGGTTCAGTCAAAGAGCACGTTAAGCAAAAAAATAGACTTATTTATATCAATCAGATCCATATTAACAAATAACAAAATAATAACTCAATAAACTAACCCCGTTGATGCAAGTTGGACATCCGCTCTGATTGAGAATTTCTGAAACACTGACACATCTTTGGGAGACACACATCTGTCGAACAAATATATGTCAAATAAACATTTTTCCTATGTGTCTTGTTGGTGTCCGGACAATTCATCGCAGGACAATTCGTCGCGGATAATTCGTCGTGTACAATTCGTTGCAGAAAACGGGCAATTGTTAATTAATAGTTACTATATTCATTATGTATTGTTTGCTCTTCAAAATAATACCAAAAATAATAATTCCAAGAAAAGCTAAAAATCCTTATGACAGATTTTTGGCCCACCTGTCTCTGCACCATTTACTTGTGACACACTCTTTTTTCCTCGGTGTTGATTGATTAGAAAATTATAATATTAAATTTAACACAAACACATGTTAACAAAAACTAATTTATTATTCTGCATCCCCGCGAATAATCAATTGAGCAACGATTCTTATAATCCATCACAACAGTACGCAATCGACAATCTAATTCTCGATATTTTTTTTACCTCAGAGGAGGACTTTTACCTGCAAGCATACGCTCAACCTTCATTTCGTTGATGTTTTGTTCTTTTTGTAGTTTCACTACTAACCTCTATAGTGTTGGACGTGCAAATGCATTGTACCATCGTTCAACTGCGTTGTTAGTACAAGGAATGTCATCACGGACAGCTTGGTAACAGTCCAGATATCATATTAAAAAAGAGCACATCCCAGTTTATTGGCTTCAAGTGCAATTTGTTTAATAAACATTTTTCCTATGTGTCTTGTTACCTCAACGCCATATTCTGTTCAGATTGCTTCATTGGTTCAAATTAATATAGAAAACAAACACAAACATTTTTTTGCTTTTCAAATCCCATATGTTAACTTCACCAACGGTCTTGCTTGCTTGCTTGCTTGAATGGTTGCAAACCATGAAAGTGAAATTTAACTAACATTCCGTCATCCAATCGAGCTGAAATTTATAATTTAGCTTTACTCTTAATGACAATGCATTCTATTAAAGTTTGAAAATGTTTTGACAAAAAAATATTTAATTAAAAATAATATTTTTCTATGTTTTCCAAATAAAACAGACCAAACACAATTAAATAAATGTTTAAATGTATAAATTTTAAAAAAGTCTATTTAAAAAAAATTTCTGCAATAAATGCAAAGCCGGCCAATCCAGAAATATAAGGGAATTGTGAAAAAAAAATTGTTTTTACGGCTTAGCTGCTCCATTAAAAATTAAATAAGTTCAAAAAAATTATAATTAGTTTTAGCCATTTTCTCAAGATCTGAAAAATATCAATAAAATTATAAATACAATTCTCGCTCCTATAAATCATAAACTAGCGTGCAAAAAAGTGCTCAAACACTAATTTATTGGTTTAGTAGAACTTCAATGGTAAATTATTATTATTATTATTATAACAACCTTGCCATCTCCGCACGGGGATCCGGTCGGAGACATCTGGGGACTTTCTACACGAAGGCCGTACTCAAGGATGGCATTAATGCAGCGATCGCTTCCGAACCATTTTGTCCACGTTATGATAAAATTTGGGTAAGTCATCAGCTTTATCGATGCAGTAGAGCACTGAAGAGTCCCACACATAGCATTCCTGTATGGTGTTCAAAGATGATGAGGATGATGATGATAATGGTGGTGGTGATGATGATGGAGATGATGATGATGATGATGATGATGATGATGATGATGATGATGATGATGATGATGATGATGATGATGATGATGATGATGATGATGATGATGATGATGATGATGATGATGATGATGATGATGATGATGATGATGATGATGATGATGATGATGATGATGATGATGATGATGATGATGATGATGATGATGATGATGATGATGATGATGATGATGATGATGATGATGATGATGATGATGATGATGATGATGATGATGATGATGATGATGATGATGATGATGATGATGATGATGATGATGATGATGATGATGATGATTATAGTGATGATGATGACGATGACTATGACGATGATGATGACGATGATGATGATGTCGATGAGATGATGTTGTTGTTGATGATGATGATGGTGGTGATGATGGGTGATGATGATGATGATGATGATGATGATGATGATGATGATGATGATGATGATGATGATGATGATGATGATGATGATGATGATGATGATGATGATGATGATGATCTTATGATCTTATGATGATCTTGTGATGATCTTGTGATGATGACGACGACGACGACGATGACGATGTTGACGGTGGTGATGATGATGATGACGATAACTATAAAAATGATAATGATAGCATTTAATAAAAAAAACATGAGATAAAACAAATGTAAGGCAAGAAAATGAAAAAAACAATGAAACTCCAAATATAAAATAATACTCACTCAGTTGCACAAGGGAGATACGTTTCATTTGCTGTTACAAGCATCTTACAAAACCCATATTCGTTTCCTTGAACGTTATAATAACTGTAACAAGATGGTACACTTTCCTTAGCACTTTCTCCGAAGAGGAGCTTGCACTGTGACCTTTGATTCCGACATGTACCGTTCCAGCAGAAAGATGCAACCTGAGTGGTTTATTAAATAACTGACCATCAAAATAATTAACATAAAGTTGTTTCATTATCATCATAATCATCATCATCATCATCATCATCATCATCATCATCATCATCATCCTCATCATCATCATCATCGTTATCTTAACCTCTTCGGCAGTGCAGTTGAAACCATTATGTTTAAACTGATCTTCAGGACAGATTGCTAATTGACCATCGCAGTATTCTTCCAAATCACATTCACTAGACTTTGGCCTACAGCTGAGTCCTGAGTTTTTGAGTTGACAGGTGCCAACGTCACAGCACTTGCCAAAAGCACATTGAGCTGGTTGGACGAGTTTACATGTAGTGCTGTTGCAGCAGTTGGTGTTGCATTGCTGGTTTAAATTCAAATTTTAGACAATTTGCAAGATCTTCACAATGAACCATGTAATTACAATGACCAGCCGTATGAATTGTTATTGTTAATTACATATATGTTTATTTTCTTACATTATCTTTGTCCAGTTTCCATATCTAAAACCTGATAATTCAGTTTTTTTCTAACAAACAATTTTTCTACCATTGCACAATTTGTTTAAGCATTGCCGCTATAAACTCCAGACTCAATATCACTAAATTGTTACAAACCTCCAACGGAATTCTTCCACAATCACACTCCTCTCCGACTTCAAGAATTCCATTCCCACAAATAGAAAGATACTGGTCATCTAAAATGGGCAGGTCTGTCAAACAGATGCCAAAACCTAAAACACAAAGAAGTTATCTTTTTAAATAAAAAAAACAATGATAAGCCCTTCGTTTAGCTTAACTGTTTATTTATCATCAGCTTGGATGTTGAAACAATCTTTCAGTACATTTTAACCAGATTTGCCTCACGAAGCATGTATTTTTAACACAATTTTATTACCTGCTGCAATCGAGGTTTTTAGCTGATTTTTTGAACACGACGAAAAGTACACACCAGGCTTTTCCCTTCAAAAGAAAAAAATATAAACTAAAAAAAATCCTACGTATCTTACCGAAATTTGTATCGGGACACCTTTTACCGCCACATATTTGGTTACAACTCATCATATAATTAGCTGTTTTGGCATTAACTTTTTTGATATTAAATGTCGAAGGATTACCTATCGTTGGCATGGTAACAACTGTCGCAGTATGAACTATGACATTAAAATTCGATGGTTATAAATGTTTACTGTAATACATTTTTCAGCTTAGCAATTTTCCTGCAATTAATAATTAGTAAAGACTTTATATCCTCGGTGATATAATAAGTCGACTAGATTTTTAAAATAACTTTGAATTTCCAGTTAATTTTAGCCATTTTAGAACAAACGCAAGGCCGGAATAATATATTGGCATTAAATATTAACACTACAAATGGCTTAACTAGGCGTATTTTGCTAAACATAATTTTGAAACCTAAAAGTGCTATGTTTAAGGTAAGAAGTATGAACTAACGCAATTGTGGCAGCCATGATACATGCAACATCTTCACTCTGACATTGACAAGTGTCGTTGTCGTGGGACAACCCAAGGACGTGTCCGATCTCATGGGCAAGTATGGCTCCCGAATAGGCTGGATCGTCTTTCCACGCCTGAAAAGCAGTAGAATGAAAAATAAAAATTATTGGTATTTTTAAAACAATTATATTTATTTTAATTTGATGATGATGATGATGATGATGATGATGATGATGATGATGATGATGATGATGATGATGATGATGATGATGATGATGATGATGATGATGATGATGATGATGATGATGATGATGATGATGATGATGATGATGATGATGGTGATGGTGATGGTGATGGTGATGGTGATGGTGATGGTGATGGTGATGGTGATGGTGATGGTGATGGTGATGGTGATGGTGATGGTGATGGTGATGGTGATGGTGATGGTGATGGTGATGGTGATGGTGATGGTGATGGTGATGGTGATGGTGATGGTGATGGTGATGGTGATGGTGATGGTGATGGTGATGGTGATGGTGATGGTGATGGTGATGGTGATGGTGATGGTGATGGTGATGGTGATGGTGATGGTGATGGTGGTGGTGGTGGTGGTGGTGGTGGTGGTGGTGGTGGTGGTGGTGGTGGTGGTGGTGGTGGTGGTGGTGGTGGTGGTGGTGGTGGTGGTGGTGGTGGTGGTGGTGGTGGTGGTGGTGGTGGTGGTGGTGGTGGTGGTGGTGGTGGTGGTGGTGGTGGTGGTGGTGGTGGTGGTGGTGGTGGTGGTGGTGGTGGTGGTGGTGGTGGGGGTGGGGGTGGTGATGATGATGATGATGATGATGATGATGATGATGATGATGATGATGATGGGGTCGATGGGGATGATGGTGATGATGATGATGATGATGATGATGATGATGATGATGATGGTGATGATGATGGTGATGATGATGATGATGATGGTGATGGTGATGATGGGGATGATGGGGATGATGGTGATGGTGGTGATGGTGGTGATGATGGTGATGGTGATGATGGTGATGATGGTGATGATGGTGATGATGGTGATGATGATGATGATGATGATGATGATGATGATGATGATGATGATGATGATGATGATGATGATGATGATAATGATGATTATGATGATGATGATGATGACAACTCACTGTAGATAAGCCACCGGACAGGAGTGAGGAACACATCGTTGCAACGTTAGCCAAACCCAAAATATTGTTGACGAACTTCTGCTTCCTATGGAGTGCATATAATTCATACAGATTTTTTATCACATACAAAAATAACATATTTAAATAATAAAAATCTGCTTGAATTTTTATAATAAGCTGTATAAATAAATAGAATGCATTTTTAATTTATATCTGATCCCATTGTTTGTTCTTGTCAAAAAATAAACGTAATTTACATCATAATAAATTATATTAAACTATTATTTAGACATTCATAACTGCTCTGGCTTTTAAACTAATAAAATTCCGAGAATTCAGTCTAATTTATTTTATCATAAGTAAAAATAATACATGAACAATTTTTAAAAAACCACTTTTATCTTCTGCCCTAAAATGACAAAAAATAGCTCTTTGGTTATATTAAATTTGTTAGCATACATACTAAGAGTTAACATTCAAATTATATAACTAATAACGAGGGTCGTATTGTTTTATATTTTTGAATGCTAACCACATTATTAGCCTAGTTATAGATTTTTACTCCAAGCTCTTGGTATGTTTGTCAACAAATTTTATATAGTTAGAAAATTATTTTTAGCGCTTAGTGCAGAAGAGAAATGTGGTTTTAAAAAATTTTAAGTTTTATTATTTAACTATTTTAGTTATAATGTTATTAAGGATTTTAATTAATTTAAATTTATATGTTATTTAAATTTTGTCCAATAAATCTGAAAATTAAATAAAAGCCAAAGTCATTGATCAGAATTATATACACCAATTTTTCATCAAATTTTGATGATAGGAATGCTTCGAAATTCGATCACATTGTTCCAACCGCGCAAACAGAGAAGCAAGAGAGCAAGCAAAGAAAATCGTGTTAAAAATTACTTACGACAGCAGAAAGCCGACATCGTTGTAGTGATTGTTGATAACGTTGGATCGTCTATAGGCATGCCAGTTGTCTAGAGTAATATAGGAGTCCGACAGGATTAGTATTTGATTAGCTGACCAAACTTCTATTCCAACAAGAACCACTAAAAACCCGACCGGCTGGTAAAGCTGTCGATATGAATTCGTGCGTGTCAACATTTTATATTTTAAATTAAACTAAATTAAGGTAAACGAAAGAAATTTTATTAAATCACGTTTCAAATAAAAGCTTTAATTTTTGCTTTATTTTCATTTAATTATTCCGGTCCCTTAACATTTGGATTTTGTCGAGTTAATTTTACTTGACTTTGACTGACTGAAAAATATTAATTTTTTAGACAATAAAAATTCTCAAATTATAATCTTACAAGATTAGCGGCGTTAACGATTTCTTTGATACTTCTGAGGATTCTTCCGGAATCTCCATTGTAGTACTGGAACTGTAAAAGTTCAATCTTATCTTAGTTCACTTGATAAATTCAGCAACTGATTTATTCAAGCTAGTTGAAAAGACTCATGCAATGCAGTATGTTAATGTGTAAAATATATTCTAAGACTGACAGTTAGTTGATTTTGGTACAAAAAAAGGATTAGTTGATTAATTTTAATCCTAGGTCCTGAGGCTGGAAAAATTCCATGGACAAATTTTGGAAGAAACAAAACTGGGAAAAGTGAGGGGAAAATAATCAGAACAGAGATTATGGGACAGCAAACGTTTTACCACTTGTTAAAGTATTATAAAACTAGCGCTGCTAGGCTGCTATTAGCTATTTTGTAAGATGATTTGATACACCTCTCCCATTTGCTATAAGTTTTTATTTCTCTATTTTTTCTGTTTTTTCACTTTTTGGCAGCCGAGAATAAGTTTAAGTTTGCACCAAAGTTTTACTAGACCTTTGCAGTACATAATCATAAATAGATAATCTGAGGACCATTGGGAAACTTTGTTTGCGGTTCAGATATATTATGCTGATTAATAAAGAAATTGTTAAATTGATTGTAAGGCGAAATTTCAAAAAATAAGTTAAGCTTATTTAGAAAACATATTTATCAAAATGGTAACTGACAATCAATGCGTCCCCTGCGACGTACAGTTCTATGACCCATCTACCTTCGAATGCCCCCTCTGATATTTGCCTTTTAACCTGGAGCAAAAAAAAATCAACATGATATTGACAGTTTCTTTAGCAGAAAATTTTAAATTTATATTTAATTAGATATTCAAATTCAATTAAAAATTTACGCTTCTAACTTTTAGTATTTCTATTATAAAAAAACGAATATAGAATACTGATAAAAAAATGAAATATTCAGTACTCTTTTTTGTTGGATGTTGGCATTTCGCATCCGTTCTTCAAGTTCTTCTTTTATATTTTTGGTGCCTAAATTGTATATTGTAGGACTGAGAAACATATTAATTTCAATAAAAAATATTTATAATAATATTAATGATCATGGTGGTGGTATTGGTGGTGGGTGTGGGGGTGAGGTTGAAGGTGGGTGGGAGGTGATGGTGGTGGTGCTGCTGCTGCGGATGATGATGATGATGATGATGATGATGATGATGATGATGATGATGATGATGATGATGATGATGATGATGATGATGATGATGATGATGATGATGATGATGATGATGATGATGATGATGATGATGATGATGATGATGATGATGATGATGATGATGATGATGATGATGATGATGATGATGATGATGATGATGATGATGATGATGATGATGATGATGATGATGATGATGATGATGATGATGATGATGATGATGATGATGATGATGATGATGATGATGATGATGATGATGATGATGATGATGATGATGATGATGATGATGATGATGCTGTAGACTTCTTCCATCACTCACCACAAAACCACCGAGACAGATTGTCACCAAAAACTCTGTCAATCTGATACAATCCATCGAGAGATGAAGTCATACTTTCATTCACAGGTGTGATGTAAAATGTGTAATTGTCTACTGTAAAAAAACCCCTGGCGAATAATAAATTAATTTTAAACTAAGTTGTTTGAAAAAAATTAACGAAACTTATAAGAGATTTTTAAAGTAAATTTTAGATAACTCAGTTTGAAAAACAGATAAAAGACGCATGTGTATAAATAACGTTATTGCTTTCAAAAGCATTTTTGTGCAAATTTAATTATTAAAACAATTATAAAGTTTCTCAAAAATTTTAGAAAATCTACTTTATTCCATTGCATGTACTGAAAGCTGCCTGTGATTTGTTGTGTCCTACCAGTGTACCAACATAGTAACATAAATCCTTGTTCTATTAAAAAAGTAAACAGAAAAGTAAAAAAAAAATAATATAATGACATGATGATTAAAATTTCAATTTTGTCTTAGCTATTCACCCGATTGACTTCGATGTATTGGCTGCCATTTTCAGTTACTATCTTCTGCACATATGAAGGTGATAAAAGGTACCTGTTTTAAGACAATAAGAAACAAATCAATTTATTAAATTAACAACTGCTAACGTCAAAAAGATTTAAGTTTTATGAAGTTGGATAATTAGATCATGTTTAAGCTTCACAAATGGTTTTTTTCTGTAACCTTCCAACCTTTCAAAAATATCTGCTTGGTGGATTTACAACAAGGCAGTGGATGACTTTTGCTGTTTTTAAGCTTCCCTAAAACGTTAAGTTCTAAGCTAGATTGTTAAAAGGTTTCTAGAATCTTTGAAGAAGTAGTTTTAAAAATTGTAACCCGTCGATAAAATTACCCATAGTGTCTGGCAGTTTGAATATCAAAAAATTTAATATTCGTACTACATCGGTGTTGTAAAATGTTGCTTTGATTAAAAAAAACTACATTGAAAAAGAGTTTGAAGATGAGAAAAAAGTCTGAAAAATATTTCGAGCAAGCGACTCACGTGTTCAGCAGTAGGTCAAGGACGTACGAAACGTTCTTGAAGGTCAAATGGATTGATATGTGTTTTTCATGGACACCCTGGAATTTAAAATTAACCAGTAGCTTGAAACATAATTGTATGATATGCCGTTTGTTCCACATTATAAGCGATTTTTTTTGTTGTAATAGCAGATTTAAAATACTTGCATGTCTAACTAGATCAAGACGATGTCGAAAAATTATTTGTTAGTTAAATTATTTGAGAAGAACCATGGATGGAAATAGAATCTTATTTTAGAAGCGAAAATA
Source organism: Erpobdella octoculata (assembly GCA_963978895.1). NCBI lineage: Eukaryota > Metazoa > Annelida > Clitellata > Hirudinida > Erpobdellidae > Erpobdella > Erpobdella octoculata. Next base: position 4,455,249 of record OZ022241.1, on the reverse strand, counting down.
TTTAATCTGATTACCACAAATTTGTCAAATCTGAAAACTGAAGATTATCGGTCTTGTTCTAATTGTCTGACATTTGTTTTACTCAAACTAAACATCTGATGTTAATGATACTATTTTCTGACCTTAAGTGACGTAAGTGAGCTTAAAAATCCAAACCCTAACTGACCCACTAACAATTTTGGTCTGCTAGCAAGATCAAAATTCGTGCTTTCTAAACACAAAGTTATAATATTGTCTCTCACTTCTCGTGAGTCATTAAACCGTTCTTGAGCTTGGGAAGAAACTCGATTAAAACATTTGTTTTTAAATTTATTTTTAGTTATTTATTTATTTGTTTGTTTATTGGGATGATGAACACAAAACACAAGAAAGAGAACAAAAATAAAAAAATAAATACATTAATTAACATCACCCAAAAGGAGTCTCCCAAGGGAATTACTTCCTATCTAGAGGATATCCTTATAGCAGATAGAAATAATAAGCAGCAAACAAACAAACAAAAACACAAAATTAACTCATTGAAAAAATAAAAGATTTCAGATGTCATTTCAATAATAATAATTTAAAATAGTAAACAAATAAGAATATGGGATTAAGTCACAACAATTCAATTGAGATAGAAACAGGTAATTAATTTGAGAGTATAACGAAAAATGTCTAACATTTTTGTAGTCAGCATTATAGATTTCATTGATTTTAAATGAACTAAAAGGGAGTTAAACAACACAAATAAGAATATGGGAATTAAGTCAAAACCAAATGATTGAGATAGAGGCATATAATCAATTTGATAGTAAAAGGAATGATTTCAAGCATTTTTTAAACAGCATTATAGATTTAATTGATTTTAAATAAACTGAAAGGGAGTTATACAAGCGAGGACCCCGACAGCAAATATAAAAACTTTTAAAAGTAGTGCCACAAAAATCAGATCTATAGTTGATTGATGATCGCAAAGCAAAGGTATGAATATCCGAAGTTTACTTGAACATATGAGTGAATACATTAGGCAAACAAACTAAATATAATGTACAATGAACTAACATTTAAGAAAGTCGTTTGAACTTTATGGTCGTTCACTGTTACAAATACTGTTTGGCTTAACTCTGTTTCTTCTGAAGGCTGATCATCTAAAAAAGTTAAAAATTCTCATTACATTCACTCATTTTTAACGCCTTACAGACATTTCAATTTTTTGTATTTCAATTTGTTTCTTACTTAATCTTTCTTTTATCTATCATACTTCAATCTATTAGACTGTCATTTAATTGTGCGCCGTAACAAAAAAAACTAAGGTCAGACTCAAAAGTGTCAGCAGCTCTTTGAACGCGCGTACATATAAAAATTAAATTTATAATTTTCCAAATAGACAGCACTAAGCTAAAATAACAATAATCAAAATAATCAAAATTTGAGAAATATAAGCTTTTTTATATGCTTTTATTAACTTTCACTTGTCCGGATGTCCGTGGGATGTCCCTGGAAGATTTCAAACATGATGTCCGCGGACGTTTTGAAGTTTGAAAGATCATTATAAATTATAATTTAATTAAACAAAAACAAAATTTATTTCTTAAAAAATAAATTAAAAAGCATGTTATAATGACGACAAAGTTTCATCGCCATAGTAACTAAAAACATTTTTGTTAACTATTTTGTTAACTATCTTAAAAGCATGTTTTTATATTTTTAAATTAATTTTCACTTGTTTATAGGTTTTTATTAACTTTATTTTTGTCCGGATGCCCATGGAATGTCCATGGGATGTCCATGGAATGTCCATGGGATGTCCATGGAATGTCCATGGGATGTCCATGGAATGTCCATGGGATGTCCATGGAATGTCCATGGGATGTCTGCGGACGTTTTGACATTCATCATCATAGTAACTTTTAACATCCTTTATTTACATTCACCAGGGTAATATTTTACAATACGATGTCTGAATGAAATTTTTCAGTTATCATAAAAGCATGTTTTTAATTTTTTCTTTCTTTTGGAGCCAAATTATCAACAACGTTGTTTTCCGGTTACTCAGCAGCGAGCTAAGAGTTGATAAAGATCGTCCTGAACAACATTTTAAAACAACCTGGCACAACAACAAAAAGGTATCGGATTCATATAGCAATAATAATATAAATGATTTATATAGCTCAGTACAATGAAACAGTCACCCCAAGAGCGCTTTACAAAACGTCACAAACCTCGGATGAACAAAAGATTGTTTAGCTGTATGACTTAATAAATAGATGGGAATGAGAAGTAATTATCTATTTTGTCTTGTCAGCAAGCATTGTGCGACTCTTTGGCGCTTGAAAAAAAATTGCACAACTTGAAAACATGAAACAATGTTGGCCATTTTTTGTATTACGTTATTCTTAAATAAACTAGTTGTTATTGGTACAAATTTAAGTTTTTGTTATACTCTGGAAGAAAACTACTGTTAAATTCACTTTTCAGTGAAATTTGTTAATTTCATTCACAGCGAAGGAAATTGGTCCTTATGTGACGAAAAAGTTCTTTCTGAAGACGAGCTAATTAAAGACTTCTACTTTTGTTTTAGACTGGTTATTATCATTAGTATGAAAGTAATTAACCAAAAAAAAATTACTGCTAAGATAGCGAAGAAAAATATGCATGGATAAAGGAGGAGCGAGGAGGTGAAGAGATAAAAGATCAAACTATGATCCGCGGAATTCACATACATCGAAAAACGTTGCGGGCGCATATAGGCTACAACATCAAAAATTTAGTAAAACAAATAGTCATAAAAAATAAGGCGCCGCAACGTTTTTCGTTGTTTATGAATTATAGGAATATTATTTTATACTTTTTAGGGCGCAAGAAAAACTTTGTTTTTTAACAAATGTATTTTTTTATGTAAAAATTTTAATTTGTAATTTGTGCGACGTCAGACATAGACTAATACCCCTTCCCCTATTGAGCGTAAAATACATTATGGACGGGCCCTTGGTTTTCGAGAAAACCAGAATCAAAACTCAATGCGGTAGTAGATTTGCCTTGTCACTTGTTGACAACTGAATCGCTTTTATTTAAAAAGTAGTGAATATTATACAGTCATTTTTAATTTCTTATTCACTATAATAAAGTTATGATATGTTATGTTATTACTTCCTCTATATTTCTATTCAATTCGTATTGTACTGATTCCAAAAAATATGATTCACGATTGTAGCTCACGATTTGCAACATGAGTTTGTCCACAAATTTTTGCAAGCTACTAAGAATTTGTATTTCGTAAACAAGATTATCTCAATTACGTGTCTCTTGTTCATCTAACAAGTTTTCGGTGACAATGGGTATGAATGTTTGTGTGGTGTGATGAGGAAGTTTAAATCAGAATTGAATTGGCACAATGATGGCGTAAAAGAAAAACCAGCACACACACATACACATACACACACATCTTTAAAACTACATGATATGAAAGTCACCAACTGAGGAGTGTGTTTTTTATGCCAATTTCAATTAGTTTATTTTTGCATTCTCTTTTATTTTTTATTTGTTTAGTTACTTGCAATTGTATTTGTTATTCAATAGTTATTTTGCGGAAATCTTTACAAAAATATCAACAAAATTTGAATAACGTAAAGTTTTTGATCTTTTTACTATATTTGGTTTTGAGCTATTCCCAGAGTTTTTAAAGCGTGGTATTTATTATATCTTTTCACTCCGAAAAAATACAAAAAGCCAAACAAAATTTTAGAAAAACTATTCAACGAATGGTAAGTTTACTTTAAACTAATTTACAGGAATTGGCTAGAGAGATTGGTTTTGCAGACACTGGTAAGTTTCCATAAATTTAGTATCCTTTGGAAAAGAGCTTGAACCTGTTGCCAATAGTTCACCGAAGTTACTACCAATTATGTAATACTAACAATGACGCAACCCAAAAAGCTCGGGGACCTAGCACAAAAGAAATGTATACAATCACATGAAATACTTGTTTATTATACAAGATAGTTGCTGCATCTCTTAAAATTCAAAAATTCTTTAAGCAGCTACAATTAGTTTTATGTTTTTCAATAAAGTTTTCTGTTCTAAGCCGCAACAAAATATTTTTGTTAAATGAAATCAAACGCAGGCTGCCTGTTTTTAAAACACGTCAAAGATCCAGTGTTTTCATTTTAGTTTATAATTTTTCAACTTAGCTGTCTAAAACATAAACAAATTAACTTGCAATTGGTTAAAATTCGCAAGTAATTTTTTCGCAATTCATAAACTAATATTGTTTCCCGGGTAGGCCTATTATACGCCGTGGCAAAACTCAAAGTTCTGAATGATCTGAAAAGTGTGGGCACCCGCAGCGTAAGTCCAAAAGGTCCGGTGACTTCTTCCTATAAGCACTAAACTAATAATTATTATTAAATAGTATTTCTTAATAAACAATGAAGACTTATGATATCCTCAGTTTTTATTAGTTTTTTTTAGTTTTTATATAATAGTTTATAGTCCTTTACCAGGTGTTTTAAAACTCCTAAGTACTTAGGATGAAACTAAATACTTTTTGTCGTAGATCATAAATTGATCTTTTTAACTGTCCCTCCTCCTTTATCCAGGCTTGGGACTGGTTCGCAATTAGCGAGGTGGAGTTTTTTATTAGTTAAAAAGACAAGTCAAGAAATATCCGGTCATATGCATATAATCTGCATTGCAAATACTGCTTTATTACCTTACGTTCGACAATTGAAGACCGTGGAATTTTTAAAAATCAAACTCTATGTAACAAATTGTATTTTCTCAGCGTCATTGAGTACAAAATTGCAACAAGCTCCAAGAATAAAACACGACGTAAAGCCCAACACCAATTAATTACTGTAATTTTATATTACATCAAATTTTGTTTCAAGTTTTATGTTTATTGTCAAGCATTCATTCGGATAAATATGAATAAGCTAAAAAATTCTTTAATTTACTTTGTCCCATAACGAGCGACAAGGAAGTGAGAAAACAACAGACTTTTAATAGTCGAGCCAGGCCCATGATGACAATCTGTTTAGGATTTGAATAATTTTATATTTTATTAAATTAATATTTATTGGTAATAGTTTGTTTGTAATAAAATTGTTTATTTATTTAAAAATATTTAAAAGCAGAAAAGAAGAACAAAACATGACCGTTGTAAAATTTCCTAAAAAGCAAACGTTTTACAAAAAAGAATCCTATAAAAACGTAATATAGTAATTGAATGCTTATTTTTTTATAATAGTACAGAGTCTTTGCACCAGATGTTTTAAGACTCAAATAGCTATATGTATGAAATACCGAAGTACATCCTGTCGCTGATCATAATTTCAAATAATTTGACCATTTTTGTCTTTCCATCCTCCTTTATCCAGGCTTGGGACAGAGCTTATGAATTTATTTTAACTTATCCATTGTTGCGATAAAAAATCTATTTGACAAAGACGATAGAAAAAAAGTTTAAAATATTTAAAACTTTTTTGAATGACAATCAAAGCGGGTATTGGATATTTATTTTAGTAATTTTATATTGACCACAGAAGAAATCGTGTCAAAAATTAAAACCATTATTATGTTTTCAAATTAAACTCAAGTAATATTAGAAACATGAAATAAAAAATTACCCGAAAACCTTCTTTGTGTCAGCAGACTTTAAAAACCAATTCTAAGCCTTTACCAACAAGAGCGATTGTGAAGAAGCGGTTCATTCGAAATCGGTTTCGGTTAAATATAATTTCAGAGTACCTGAAGCAGTCATGCATGTACGAATATTTACGATTCGTGTTATTAGCTGATATGATGTCACTGGGGAAAACGAAAAAGTCCGGTTCAAAATTCGGGGTATCGTCAATGCAGGCAATGAGAAGGGCAGGAGCTAAATATCACATGGTTGTAGGAAACAAAGCAGAACAAAAGAAAACAAGAAAAAAAAACAGGCCTCACAAGAGAAAACGAAAGAAAAACTATTTTCTAGTAGTCAAGTCTGCCCTGAAGACGGAGTGGCAGCGACCGGCGCGGGGATGCTGCCAGAGAACAGCAAACAAGTTGATCGAAACCGGGATCTTCTGGCAGGGGTTTGCCTGAGACAGTATTGTCTGTTGAGAGTCTGGTCGCAGAGACGGCTGAGGCAGTGGTGGACACGGTTCTGAACCAGCGTGCTGCTGGTGGAAAAATGTTGTGGGCTACTGCGGCGAAAGCTAGTTTCATCCGGAGTCCACCGGTTGTGTCTCAGAACATGAGACAGGTGAAATGCTTTACTAACAAGGCAGCAAAGTATCTGTAGTACAAATACTTTACTAACAAAACAAAATTATTGAAAAATAAAACTTGTGAATTGCTGTGTATTTATTTTACCTTGGAAATAAAAAATGGCTGAAACAAGCCCAAAATAATAGGAAAAATGTTTTTGAAAAGTGGGAGTCGTGCATGCTCTTGTTCCTTTTTACAGACCCATAACCCCCCCCCCCCCTTTTTTTGGCTGTCTAGTTACGCCTATGGCTGCCGATGTGGGTCCTGTGGCTAAGTGTGGATGGACTCTCCCGGATTCTTTGGAAGAAACGGTGTTGGTGCGGCAAGTGCTTTCTGGAGAAGCGGAGGAGTGTTTAGAAAGCTACCAGAGGTTTTGTAAGCAGACCGTTTTTTTTGTATAGAACGAGCGCCTTAGTCGACTTACGTCTACACTTGCATACAATAAATTAATAAAAATGATTTAAATTTCACGGGTACATTAGGTTTTTATTAATTCGCTAGGTAACAGTTGAATAAAAAACTAAAAAGTGGAAAATAATAATTAAATATTAATTTAAATTTTACGGGTGCTTTAATCTCCTTACAACTACCTAGTACCACAATAAAGGCATAACCAGGTTCATTATAAAAAAAATTATCTGTGCAAACCCACAAACTACCAGCAGGTAGGTAAGCCTAATACTTCTAAACATAATAATTATATCTAATAGGATAATAAAAAATGATTAATCAAATTACAGCAAAAAATATTAAAATTAAGATGTCTAACATATTTTATTCGCTCTGTACAATTTAAATAACAGTGTCATAAACAGGCAAAGCGGAATAACTTTGTCTAAAGCCTAGATACATTCTAAGTATGGTGAGTTCAAATCAATATAGACAGATAAAAAAAAAACTAAAATAACAAAAGGAAGGAAAATTATGGCAATTGTTATTGTCAACCCTAGACAAATCGCTAAGCCTACAGTATTTCGGGCCATAATTGCCTGTATAGTTCTAAAAGTCTTGAGATTTTACAACAAAAGAGTGGGGTCCAGACTACCCCTTATCTGCCTCTGGCTCCGGCCTTATGTCTGGATGAAGCGCTGCTCGCGGTCGCAGAGAACAGGAGCATCTGGGCGTTTGTAAATCATGATAACTAGCACTCTTCACTCTAGTTACTAGTTAGTAACTTAAATTCTCAAATCGAAAAAATGTAATAGCGTAATCTATATAAATAAAACTAAGTCGCTAAATGTGTTGCTAAGCGCTAAACTCGAGAACTGCTGAATCAAATTCTACGAAATTTTGACACAACAGGGTACCCATTATAGAAGTTTTTTTTTTTAAATCAGCTTTTCTTTCATTTTTTATGAGCAAAAACCTCCTAAGCCAAAAGTCCTTATGAAAGAATTTCAAAGGTTATGGCGCAACCAAATTCAAATTTAGTTTTGAGGTTTAAAGCAACTTTTACCAAATAAATTTTACGTTTTATGTGCAGAAAAAATTACGAATGAGATGAAGAAATAAAGGAAGAGGTAAAGCAAACGGGAGAACGAGCGGAAGAGTGAGTGGATTGGGAAAGAGAGTGGGAGGGAAAACGAACGAAGAAAAAATTTCTTTGGTAAATGGTAGTTAAAGTTGCAGTTTGTAGCTAACTTTTGTAAATGGTAGTTACTTTGGACTTCGGTAAAATGGTAATTATCTAAACACTAGACTGTCATTCATTTTTTACCAACTTTTATTTAGATTATTATCTCTGTTTGTGTGTGTGGCTTTCTCTCAAAAGCAAATCTTGCAAGTAAAATTTAACCAGCTTTTTGACTAGCTAGGAAGCTGAAACTTTCAGCATAGCTTTATATTGGATGACAATATAGGATCCCATTAAAAAATAAAAATAATAATAAAAATAAAAAAAACCTAATTTGAACATCTTTCTTATTTCTAAATCGAGTGTATTTGAAATAAAAGTTTGTGTTGAAAAACTCGGTTTTTCTTTTACTTGGAACTTTTTATTTTATAAAAAAAATGTTTGGTTTAAGATCAATTATTTCAGATATCGATGCATTTCATCATAAATTTGATAAAACTCGCCTAAGGGCATTTAAATACCTTAAAAAAATTTGTTGCCCCCTCCCCACTTTCAAAGCAATTCGGCGCCCCTGACACATGCAGCTCTTAATGAAATAAAATGGTAAAAGACAGCAATTTAAATCTTTCAAAATTCTTCGACGTTGTGAATGCTGACAGGTTAATTGTTAAAATGGATCTGTACAAATCTACAGCTTAATTTGGGTCACATGAACTAGCATTATTCAAATCGAGTTATCCAATTACACATTTCAGTCGAGAGAAGGGCGGACAAACTTCCACTTAACTACTTGGGAGAAGGTTTCTTTATCAAGCATTATACTTATTACTTTATTTCTCCCGGCGTTCAAAGTTTAAGATGACCTAAAAATCTCAGGACGGGAGATGATAGGGTAACTCTCGATAGCTACTCTGCCAACTGTACTAATCATGTGTCACTTGTCGACGTGTGCATAAATTAATATTAATAAACAGTAGTATAAATTGTACTTCTACACGCTATTTAGAGAATCCATACACGTTTCAGAGACGCTGGTTGGTAACAGGTGTTTTAGTGGTAAGATTGCTTTTGACAAGCTTAACATACGGTGTTTATCAATTTTAGTGAGGACCCCTCGGGCTCTCATATTACTCAAGCCTTGATCTCTTTCGGTTCGACGGAGGTAAATTATCGCTCGCTTGTTTTTGCAGGAGTATTCCGGAGAAGTAAAAGGACGCCATGGTTGATTTCAGCAAAGGTCCGATAAAGGAGGGTATCGACAACACCATATTCATCGTCCCCGGTGTCATCGTCATATTTTTGATAAGTAAGTTGCTCATTTCGTGTCATATGTTCGCATTTGATTTTTGTGATTTGGGACTGTGTCTTTCGTAAATCTTGGTTTAAAATTTCGTTATTTGAGGTTGGACGTGTCGATTTGGTTGTAGCTTGTAGCATATGTGATTTGTTTATCTATGCAGTTGCTTGTTGACTTTAAAATCATTTTTTTTATTGAGACAAATTGCTTGGTTTCATCCCAAGATTGAGGATCATTAATAACATGCCTTATATAAAATCTCAATTCAGTATCTGAAAGATATCTTTTAATTTTTTAATCAAGTGCTATCAATAGTGGCACCATAATAAAAAAGTACTCTGCATGATAAAGATTAAATTGTATGGCTATTTTGAACGAACAGTATTTTTTTTATTATTATTGACTAACCAACTTTAAGTGTGTATTTTATTTTCTAATTTTGTTACTGTACTGTTAAGTGTGCCAATACAAGTTTCTCTTTTTGTTTATAGTTTTCTTTGTGTACAAATTGGTCAAAAGTCTGAAGGCAAAAAAGGTTGCACAGGAAGAAAAGAAGAAAGCCAAACAGCTTCGAAAAGAAAAAGAACTCACCAAAAAGCAGAAAAAGAAATAGCCGACAAATTTTATTTTTAATTTTATTGTTTTTTGTATAATAAATGAATAATTACACTTCCAAATTTCACTTGTAATGGCCTCCATTCTATTAATCTACTTTAAATTCAATAACAAGCTGACCGAAATGATTGTTTCATTATTCAATTCAAATAGTTGAGATGTTTACAGCTTTCGAAGCTAATCTTTTTTATGACAAACTTGTCAGCATTTTGTTGTTATGAAATATAAATATTACATTCTTTTTGTGTTCGTATGCTCTCTCGTGACAGTTCTTCGGCGATTCTTATCCTTTGACGCATCATCGTCAACGTTTCTTAATCGATTAAAAACATTCATTTAAACTCTCTCAGGATGGCTGACTGGTTTTCCGCTGCACGATTGTATGTGTTCAATTCTATGCGCATGATTTGATTGTGTGTGTTCAATTCTATGCGCATGATTTGATTGTGTGTGTTCAATTCTATGTGCATGATTTGATTGTATGTGTTCAATTCTATGTGCATGATTTGATTGTGTGTGTTCAATTCTATGCGCATGATTTGATTGTATGTGTTCAATTCTATGCGCATGATTTGATTGTATGTGTTCAATTCTATGCGCATGATTTGATTGTATGTGTTCAATTCTATGCGCATGCTTTGATTGTATGTGTTCAATTCTATGCGCATGATTTGATTGTATGTGTTCAATTCTATGCGCATGCTTTGATTGTATGTGTTCAATTCTATGCGCATGCTTTGATGTTATTTTTATGTTGTCAAGTTATACGTCATGTCTCGTCTTCCTTTGCGTCAAGGCCGAAGTGGTGCAGTGTCATAATTCGTAGATACGAGTTTTGTGGTGGTGATATACAATAATATTACTGTTTTTTGTTTTTTTAGATGCTTGTGGGAATGAAATGAATGTTCTTAATTTTGCTATAGGCAATTAAATTATCCTAATGATAACTAAATTATTTTTCTTGAATGCTTATTCTTTCATTCCCTTCACACAAACATGTATATTCGTGGCTGTATGAATTTTATTTTATTTTCTTTGAAGCTGAGTTTTGAGATTCCATGACATCTTCGACTTACGGATATTGCTCACAGTAACTTTGTCATCAATGTTTACTGTTCTGAGGATTATTTTACTGAAGTTTTTTTTCAACCATATTATTCTGACCAATCATAAATTGTATCTGATAGGTCTATGGTGAGTCTATGGTAATGTTTTTGAAATGCACCTGCACCTTCAATTAAATTGATTTAGTTTGTTTTTTTTTTCTCAATTATTTTGACAATCATATGGATGATCCAATTGCATGGATTCCCAACTGAAAATGACCAATGAATGTTGTAGTAAAATATATTTTTCAACTTTTTTTTTCAAGAGGTTTATAATTTATAAACCAATGAACATAGAATTGGAAGTTTTAGCAACTCTTGTAAACTGCTCCCTTTTTTTTCGTATCAACAACAAGTGCGAGTTCTGCTGAATTGCATTTCAAGAATATTATGTTTACTTGTTTGATTTCTTTGATTGTCATCATCAGTATTTGTAAACAAACCTATCATATACTTTTTTGGTAATAATTTTTAAGAGTATTCTAATTGATGAAAGAATAATAAGTTAGTATTATAATTAGTACAGCTGGGAATGCATTTTTGTTGAAATTCTTGAACACAGAAAATTAAGAATTTTATTTTTTAAATATCTTGAAGCGATATTTCTCTTCGTTGAATACATATCTGTTAGATGGCAATCTACCAAGCTGGAGGAGATACCTGCTATAGTCGAGTGTCATAGTTAAGTTTCCAACGAAAGAAACCTTTTTATTAGCCATTAATTTTAGAAAATGGTCACTAGCTCAATCAGTAAAAATGCATGAATGAGTCAAGGTGGTGTTGTCAGTGTTGGACATTCAAGTTCGATTCTTTCTCGAGTCAAGAATTTTGAATTTTTATAAAAAAACTTTCTAAAAAAACAAATTCAGTGGGAATTTTTTCTTCTACATTTAAAAAGATTAGTTTTGGTTTACAGGGACATTATTTCAGCAAAACCTTAGAGGGGGAGCAATATGTTCTAAGGGCCCACATATTTACGTAAAGTCCTCCAAAAAAACCGATGACTTTTTTCGCAAACTTTCAAAATACCAAAAAAGCTTGATGACCGGAGGAAGAGGAATGGTAGTTGTATGTACTTTTCCCAAACATTTTCTAAACCCTTAAGCACTTTACCTCCCAAAAACATATAACCGTAGGGTTCAGTTTCAATATCAGGGGACCCAACGTCAAACACAGAGGGACATACTTTAAGTTTTTGGGGCCCCGCATTTATGTAATGGGGAACCACTTCTACCTTTGGAGCCCACTTCTGCTTTTTGGGGGCCAATTTCAAAGTCAGGTGGCCCAGTGAAAAGTCAGGGGAGGCAATGGTTTTCGTCCTGAAATGACGTCCCTGCTGCTTTATGTTTATGAATAATTATAATTATTTTGGGTATTAATTATTTCCCAATCTCAATTAAACGTCTCGTCGGCCTTCCATTGACCAATGGCGTTGCGAAAGTATCTGACGCCCGGGGGCAAGGTATAAAAAATTCGCCCCATCTTTCACTGTCATCCCAATTGGAGGACCAAAACCGAGAGACCCGAAGGTGCCCGAGCCATATCCGGGGCTCGGTGAGCCCCCTCTCCAAGAAAATTCTGGAAATCACTTGTGTGAAATAGTGCAAAAATACAATTTATTAATTGTACATGTTTTACATGTTCAAAAATGACTAAACTTTAGTAAAATTGTTGTCTTTCTTTTTGCTTTTTGGCGCCCGGGGAAGATGCCCCTCTCTGTCCCCCTTCGTCACTGCCATCGACGTCATCTTAGGTTTACGTTTAAAATCGCCCTTTCATTTTTTCTTCATTACTGAAATTTCAAGTTAATAATTGTAAACTTAAGCTCCGTCAGGTCAAATCAGGTTGAGATGGTAACGATATTTCTTTCTGACATTTTTCTATTGGATGTTGGACATACTGGTGCAGTCGTGCGGTGACAGATTTATTACTTCCCTACTTCGTGATGAAGATTTAAAGAAGGCGTTGGTTCGAAATCGATTTCTTAGACCGACGATGACGGCAAACATTCAAATTTTAATTCGTTTTTCTTAAGAACGTCGCGAGAGGCCATTGTTCTAGCGAGCAATTAATTTAACTTCTGTAAAGCTTTGAGAGAATTGATTTGCTACGCGCTATGAGAATAAGAAGCGAGCACAATTTTTCTATATACAATAAAAAAAATAGAAAAAAAAAACTTTTTAATCGTCAACAGAAAGCTTTTCATGAAAGAATTCGGGAGAATAAAATTGAGAGAAACTGCGCTGCTCTCACGAACTGCGACGGTATTAAAACGCAAACATTAATCTCGCGACAGGCCCGGTCGACCATTGTTCTAATAGTTCCTTTCAAGCGTTAAAACTTGCTTTATTGTTTGAAAATTTTTAGTGTGAAATTTTAATTCACTCCTTGGGCGCTTCCTGCACGCGAATTTCTTCTTTATTCTCTCAATGTAATGTGTTTTTTCTTATTATTGCTCACAATAGTGTGCTTCTTAATCACGGAAATTCAGTGAGTTAAGGAACCTGGTCGATACAATAATTTTTTTTATATATAAAACTTGATTTTGAGCGTTTTAAAAACACACTGTCGATGCAAATAAGCAGTCCAGTAGTAATTTAAAGTTCGAACCGGGAAAGGTGGTTTCGTCTGCTCGAGATTCTTCATCGCAATTCCGCTAAAAAGTGTTTAGGTACTTTCTCAATTTTTTAAAGAAATCGCGAGTGTTAAATTCAAACCCAGCACAGATCTGAAACTAGAAGTCAGCTTCACGAGTTGAAATGTTCAATATTGCAAATATCCTCGGGATAAATCATTCTTTGGTTAAAAGTGAGCACAGTTTAAAAGAAAAACTCGAAAGTGAACGTAAAACAGAAAACACCAACACTAGTCTCGTTATAAGCAGAAGTCTGTCGGAAACCGGTTTCAGATACACATCTGTCATAAAGACGGGGAAATGTGTGTCCGATCATGAATCCGAAATAAGGAACGTAAGCAAGCCCGAAGAAGGACACGAAATCAAAACCAATGATATCGATGATGGTAGAATGGCAGATGATTTGATGTCTTCATCCAAAGGTCAGTAGTTTTCTTTGAAAAATATATTTTCTACTTTCGATTAGTTCATGCATGCACATTGTACATCGTCCACTGCATCCACTTCTCTATTGTTCAGCAGACTCGAAAGAAAAAGCTGCAAATGAGAAACTTCAAGAGCAGGAGAAAAAGAAATTCAGAACCTCTTTTACAAAAAGTCAGCTCGAGAAACTGGAGGCATGCTTTAGAACTCGCAAGTACTTGACGGTTAGAGATCGTGAAGCTCTCTCTCAAAGCTTGCAACTCTCAGACGTCCAGATCAAAACTTGGTATCAGAATCGAAGGTAGATATTTCAATTGCGCGTTATTTAACCATCGTATTTGAAACTGTACTTACGCCGTATTTTATAAAAGAAATTGGCATCAAGCGACAAAGATATCTTATTGTTTTTTTTTATTCACTGAACTATCATACATTCAGAGTCGGCCTACTGCAGTAAGTGGCGTAGCGAGCGTTTTTAGAGCTTGGGGTGAGCTATAAAAATGGGCCCATGGAAAGATACCTATATCTGTAAACTTTATCTCAAGAAATAGCTGATGACCAGGGTAGGGATAGCCGTAGTTACTTTAAAAGAATTTTTTTAATTTTCTTCCAAATAAAACGGATAACCAGGACGTAGGTAGTTTTCCAAATAAAACTCTTTAAAATTGCCTACTCGAATTCTGACGCCCTTTACAAATGTCGCCGACGGGACGTGGCCCTCTTTGCCCCCTCGTTACGCCTCTGCGTCTGGTAGGTACCTTCGGAATTAACAGTGTTGTGTGTTGTCATTTTCTAATTATTAACTAGATAAATGATTTATTTAAAAAAAAACTTTATGTAGACGACGATTAGAGATCTGGATTAGAGATACATAGTTGACAACATTTATAATATTTAAAGGACAAAATGGAAGCGGGAAATTGGACGATGTCAGAGATCCTATCCGACTTCATGTCTTCAAAGTAACAGATGTACTGATTGCTTTTTACTGCACTCGAAACAGCGCTCGAACGAAAGAATAGATAAAAACGTCGAGGACGACTGGGCGCACATCTGCAACGACAAAGACAGTGACAGCGACGGAAGCCAATCTTTTCCAAAATGTCAAGAAGACGACACGGAACGGTCTCTTTACGACGTAGAAGAGACCTTTTTCCGATCCATCACAAACCCGGAGACCTACGAAATGATAAAACGGTGGTACTTCAACGTTTTCATGTACGCTTTCGCCACCCCAGAATTTAAGAATTGAACATTTTTTTGATAGGCCGCAAACACACAGCCAACAAAACACCTCTGAAACAGTTTAATTAAAGTTTCTTCAACCTGTTTTCAGAGTTATCCAAGGAAAAAAACTGCTCTAGTACAGTGACCGTCTGCTTCTGCTGATTAATTTAATCTTAATTGATTGCTGTTTTTTGTTTACGTCATTTTCAGTTGTACATAAACCTTTATTAATTGACAAAAAACGTACAAATAACGTTGTTTATTTGTAAAAATACCTACCCAAGTGGACGCATACCTAAGTGTATTTCGGCAAACGAACGTGTGAGTTATGGAACAATCGTTTTACAGATTAACGATAGTTTTATTAATCAATTTTATCACATCAGTCACGTTATTTACAGTGCTGGATCCAGGAATTCCGGGAGGGAGATGACCGTCAACTTTTTGTCCCCAAGAATTGTCGATTACCGAAGGTGTTAGCTTAGCTGAATTGGTATGGTGGGGTAGCCTTGAATGTGAAAGCTTCACGGTTCGGCTCGCTTCCTAATATTCCTTATCACAAAATTTAGCTTGTAAAATCGTTTTTCCGTGGACATGTAAAAGATCGAGCGTCACTGAGCTCTGTAGGCGCCCTATAAGTATTCAAATTGATTGATGGAGGCAAGGCAAGTCCTCGTAACTCATTTTATAAAAATATTCGCAAAAAGTAGTTAATTATTTTTTACCAGGAATAGTCATTCTATCAACAACAACAAAACTCGCTGTTATAGCAATAATATTCTTATTGATAATCTGGAGGGCAGAGATGTAGTACTTGGTACTCGAGTACAGTTTTCAAGTACTCGTACTAGGACCATAAGTACTCGCAACATCTCTGCTGGAGGGGTACATTCCCCTGGATCCGTCCATGGTTATTTATCTCAGCGATTTTCTGCCATTTAAGCTGTAAAGTAGTGATGACAGGCTGATTAATAAAAAACCTAAATATTCTAAATAGCAGAAGACAGAACTAAAACATTTAAATTATGCAGTACACAGGTACCAAATATATGGGAAATGAGTACAAGGCAAACAATATCTAATTCATTAATTTAAGGAACGTTACTTGAGAATTCAAAGATCCATGAAATTTAGGTTTAGTTCTAGTAGTCACTGGAGCAATGATTTAGTTGTTATCAGAACTTGTAGAAGATCGTCCCTAAAATCTCCCCATAAAAACCCATGTACAACTCAATGCATAACATGCTCCTTTGAGCAAGGTTTTTTTAATGACCTAATGTAACAGACAAGTGATCCATTCCTTCAGACATATGCTTTACTTTTTTGTTTATATTTTATTCTAAAAAGAGCTTGGATTAACCCAGAACTTTGCACCCACCAACACTCATGCAGAAGAAAACAACTATACTCGGTCAATTAACAATCTCGCAAGAACTCATAAAATATTATAAATTTATATAAAGTTCATAGCAGACTTGATAATATATTACAACCAAAAATTTTATTGTTTGTAGTTTTTTCAATTTAGATTCCGGAATCGAACTCGCTCATACCGGCCAGATTCAACTTAGGCCTGAAAATAAAAAATAAACAAATTAACAAACGATAGACTTGTTTTATTATTATTACTATTACTGCTTTAATGATAATATCCACAAGAGATACTTAAATTTTATGCCATTATCTACATAAATGAAAATATTTACTGAAATATAATATCCCCCCAACAACTTATATAATTTGAACTCTATAAAAATAACTAACCTTTTCGTGAAAGCTGACGCATCAACACCGGGCGCTCTTACCCTCTTGACCCCAGAGCTATTGTCGCGTTTCTTGAAAAATTTCTTCTCAGCCGCCTTTTGAATTCTACCGTACTTGGTCACAAGCTTGGTGACGCTGCTGGGAGGCTCCGAGAGGGCGAAACTGGTTGCGAGATGACCGAGATGGAGTCTCTTGATGTGGAAGATGTGCTTGAGAGCTGCGGGGTAGGTCGAGTAGGCCTTGATGAATGACTGGTAAGCTGTAGAAAGATGAAAATAAATAAATAAATATAACATCAAAGTAAGTCGATTCAAGTAGAAAAAAAGTAACGATAAAACGTGGCAACTAATGAACGGGTTGGTCTAGATCAGCTCTAGCAGAGTGATATGTGACGGAAGGAAGGCGCATTCAAAATACAACTAATCCAGAGTTGTCCACGGGTCGGTCGGGTCCTGAAGACTTGACCCGTGGACAACTCTGAACTGAACAAAAGTAAGTCGATTCAAGTAGAAAAATAAATTAATGATAAAACGTGGCAACTGATGAACAGGTTGGTTTAGGTCAGCTCTAGCAGAGTGATAAGTAACGGAATGAAGGCGCATTCAAAAGAAAACTGAACCAGAGTTGTCTACGGGTCAGGCCCTGAAAACTTAACCCGTGGACAACTCTGAACTGAATCATAGTTTACGTGCCAACCTTTCCTAGCCATGGTTCTCATCTCCATGTTATCTGCCAGGTTATTTTCAAACTGAGCTTGGAGGAATGCTGCACTGTCCTGGAGTGTGTTAGGTCTGTTACCCTGCAAAAGAAAAAAACATAATAATTCACACCAATAATACGTCTCTAATGCTAGAATAGCGCATTAATATCATAGTATTATTTTAAACACGGCAAAAAAAGAGACATGCGGTGAGTTGCAAAGATTTTATCGACATTTTACTGACCTTGTGTGTTAAGTCCAGTTTGCCCATCTGACTCTCGAGGAGTAATGTTTTCAATATGTCATCCATCTTCACTTCCTGCATCCTGATCGACAAAACAAAAACTCACATTCAAGTTTTTTTTAAATAATTAAATTTATATTTTAGTTATAATTAAGTCCAGGATTTAGTTACGGCAATTAAATTTATAATCCAGTTACAATAATTAAATTTACAATTCAGTTATAATAATTAAATTTATAAATTTATTTATAATAATTAAATTTTTCTTATTTATTATTCCACCAATAAAAATACAACTAACGCAATCTTTTGCTCAGCCATGACTTTGACGTACTCAACCTCCGAAGGAGCGAGAAAAAGCAGGGCATTACCCTTTGTACCTATCCTGGCTGTCCGACCTACCCTGTGCACGTAATCTGCTGGTGAGCCCGGGGTGTTGTACTGGACGATCCATTCTATGTGGGGCATGTCAAGACCTCTGGAAGCCACATCCTAGTAGAGTTATGATAATGATGTTAATAGCAAGATGGATTTATTTGAGTTATTTTTAAATATATATATGTATGTAGCAAAATTAGTAGATAGATTTACAAGAAAGAGAAATTGTAGCAATAAAGCAAGAACTCACAGTACACAGGAGAACTCCGGATTTTGCAGAGTGAAAGTCGGAAAAAATCTTCATACGATCCTGTTACAATTTAAGATGCAGTTACAACTTATAATGCAGTTACAACTTATAATGCAGTTACAATTTATAATGCAGTTACAATTTATAATGCAGTTACAATTTATGATGTAGTTACAATTTATGATGCAGTTACAACTTATGATGCAGTTATAACTTATGATGCAGTTACAATTTAAGATGCAGTTACAACTTATAATGCAGTTACAACTTATAATGCAGTTACAATTTATAATGCAGTTACAATTTATAATGCAGTTACAATTTATGATGTAGTTACAATTTATGATGCAGTTACAACTTATGATGCAGTTATAACTTATGATGCAGTTACAATTTATGATGCAGTTATAACTTATGATGCAGTTACAACTTATGATGCAGTTATAATTTATGATGCAGTTACAATTTATGATGCAGTTATAATTTATGATATGACGCAGTTATAATTTATGATATGACGCAGTTATAATTTATGATATGACGCAGTTATAATTTATGATATGACGCAGTTATAATTTATGACGCAGTTATAACTTATGATGCAATTATAATTTATGATGCAGTTACAACTTACGATTCAGTTACAGTTTACGATTCAGTTACAGTTTATTATTATTATTATTATTATTTTATTATTATTTATTTATTTAACGTGCTCTCTAAAAAGAAAAATTTCTCAGAGCAGTTACAGTTTATAATGCAGTTATATTAAAATGATTTAATGACAGAATAAAACGTAAATTAGCATATAATTTAATGCTCCCAGACGTTGAAATGCAACATTTTTAAGAAAAAACATAATTTTCCAAAACTCACCTTTTGTTCCATATCACCATAGAGCTTATAAAGCTCAAATTCTTTCGGAACCTCATCGCTGTCATCGTCATTTTCTCCTCCGGGATTGAAGAAGGTCGAGTTGAAAAGACTGTGATGGAACTCGACCGAGTCTTGCGTCGACAGGAAGACGATGACCTTGCAGGGGTTGCTGCTCAGCTGATTGTTGAAGGTCAAACAAATATATAATCATTCAATAACAAGATCCAGTAACCAGTGTTTATATTTTACATAATTTTCAGTAAGCTGTAGATGTCACATCTTACGAATATGTGTGTAATTAGTTTATTTCATTGTGTTTTTTATTATGTTAATTAGTGTATTATGTACATTGCGGTTAACAATATCGATTAACCGGTATACATTTTACATTGTTTTCAGTAAAAAAACATGAAAAACAAAAATGTTATTCTATAATAAAAATATTTTATGACAAATTATTTTTATTATAATAAGTTGAGCGACGTACCTGACACTTCCACAAGATGAAAGCAGCCAAAGTAACCAATCGCAGCTTGCTCGGAACAACGACAAAATGGTGCTTCAAGCTAGCGGGCGTGGCTAACTCTTCTGCGACCTCTTCACCATTTTCTGTCACCTGGTCGCATGACAAAAATGTAATCCGTTTATAAAACCGTAAACATTTTACATGACCAAACTTTACTTGTGATTTGAAATTTGAAACATAAATTTTACCTTATTAGTCAGAGCCATGTCAACTCTGACGGGATCCTTCAAGGTCATCCCCGAAAGTTTTTCCACTCCCGGGGAAAGCGTGGCGGACAGGAGGATCGTCTGGAACCCGTCGGTGCATTTTTGGTTCATGACCAGAATGATCCGTGAGACGAATCTTTCGAAACCCAGCTCCAACATCCTGGAATGTTTGAATTTAAATTAAATCAGCTATTTGAATTTTCAAATCAAAATAAAATAAAATTCGAAATGATTCAATTAAATTCATTTTCTAATTTAAACGAATTTAAGTCACGTGATAACAAAAAACTTGATTCGTTGTAATGCTGACCTATCAGCTTCATCTATGACCAGATATTTGACCTTGCTAAGCTCGAGTGATGCTGTGCTGTCCAGGTGGTCCACTAGTCGTCCAGGTGTGGAAACGATTATGTTGACACCTTTCCGCAGTCTTTGAAGATGACAAAATATATATATTATTGAAAACAGAGAAATAAAATGCACATAAAAACTTGTTAACGTACTTGATGCAACAAAACACCAAGAAAAAAACAATTGAAAAATTGCAATAATTTATTCAACGAATTGCAGGACCAATCAGAAGAACACCTACCTTAAAGAGAGAAAGTACAAATAAATTATTATAATGGCTTATGATCTCACCTGGCCTTTTCTGATTTTTTTTTCTCTCCGCCCATCAGGCAGCCGGTCACCAACCAGCAGAAGGGCTGTGAAAAAATATTAACGAATTTAATAATCCCGATAGGAAAAAAGCAATACGAACAGAGAAGAGCTGAACATAACAACATACATTGGTGAGCTTTGAGAGGACGTTGGTTGTTTGAACGACAAGCTGTAAGTTAATCAATTTAATAAATTAAATCAATAATAAAAAAAGGAATTATAAATAAATAATTTCACAAAACATAAAAAAAAGAATTATAAATAAATAATTTCACAAAACATAAAAAAAAGAATTATAAATAAATAATTTCACAAAACATAAAAAAAAGAATTATAAATAAATAATTTCACAAAACCGGATAACTAAAATTGAAGAAAAAAAGAAAATAAAAGACAATTAACAATATGAGGACCTCTCTCGTGGGCACAATAACAATGCAGTATGGACCGTCTGACCTCTTCACCTTTGGTTCGAGAGACTGAAGAGACTCGATGATGGGAACCGCATAGCAGAGGGTCTTGCCTGCAAAAAATGAACCTTAAAAAGTTGAGTGCTGATTTTCATTGAGAAACAAATCAATCACAAGTGGAATATGATTACTACAAATTCCCCAGATTTTAGTAAAAATGCCTTAAAATTAGGGCAAAACAATCAAGGAATTTTAACAAAATAAGTGAACATTTTTGAAAATGGTCACCAAGTTTTTAGGGAAAAAAGTTGAGAATTCTTTAGAAACATTTCTTTATAATGATCTATATCTACACCACCTTCCTGTCATCACCATTTTTCTTAGAAAAAAACTAAATTAATAAAATATCCGGACAATAGCTCCCATTATGATTAGCTCTTGATTGCTTATGCAGTAGATCAAACTAATTAAAAAACGTAATTGTCAATAAAGAAATAGTTCATAGGAGACCTGAACCGGTTTGTGATTTAACAAGCAGATCTTTTTTCTTCATAATCATAGGAATGGCTCGTCTCTGAACAGCCGTCATCTTTGTCATGCCCAGGCGTTCCAAGTTCGACACCTATCAATGATTGCAGAAATATTAAATGGTAAAGCTTTGTTGATTAGTTAGATGATTGAGAAAATAAAATAAGCATGGAGTTTTAATCATTTTAAAAAGCATAACAGGATTTAAATTACTCCTGATAAACTAAGCATATTAAATCGTCACATGTTGCCATTAGCAGAAGTGGTTTGAGAATAATTGGAAACATTTAACTGGAACCAACCATGAACGGATGCAGCTTTGCAGAAGAAAAAGAAGCTTTTGAAAAGACGTTTTCATTTATGGGGGTGACATCTTCACTATAATAGATAAATAAACAAATATTTCTTCACAAATGGAATCATTTAATTTTCATCTACAAAAATAAATGATAAACACAAATCCAGTAAACCAAAGTTCAAAATAAACCCTCAACACGTACCAATCCACCCTGGGTATGGTCGGATTCTTTAAAAACAGCGAAGATGACTTGAATTTCTTCTTCGGTGCTGCCCTGTACTGTTTTTCATCATTGTACTCATCATCATCATTATCCCCGTCATCTCCACCCTTACCCTCACCAAATGAAACCCTCTTCCTTTTCTTGTCATTGACGGGGATGGCTTTTTTTGGTTTTGGTGTTTTAAGAATAGATTTTACATTCGGATCTCTTACAACCGTCACAGCTGATTCTTGTTTGGTTGCCTTGACGTCATTGACTTCTTTTTTGACGGCTTTGACAACTTTTTTGACGGCTTCAACTTCTTTTTTCTTTTTTTGTTTTGCCATGAAGTTGGCCGACATCGTTTTAGCGACGATCACCTTTTTCTGTTTTGGCACTTTCAGCAACTTTTTGCCAGCCATACTTTGTGGATTTTTTTGTTGAGAAATGATTTCATTAAGTTCATTCTAAAAAAGAGCATTTATTAATAAATAATCAGTAGGGGTACCAAAATTGAAAAAAAATTCTTATTAACTTCTCTATTCTAGTATATTCAAAATTCAACCATGAACTACTTTAAAGTAGAATAAAGACTCATTAGCTAGTTTTTTTTAAACCATCTTAATTTACTTATTTTCTTCTTATTCGTCTACTGTTGATTGTTTATTAATTTAATATTATTATTATTATTTTATGCATACATTTGATTCTTTGTCCTTAGTAAATAACAACGGTCTGTCTGTTATAGTCAAATAAAGTTAAAGTTAGATCTAGATTCTACGTCTAGGACCGAGTTCTTTAACAAAAAACAATCTATTTATAATCATTCTTGTCTTGTCTTTGTGTCTTGAGCAGATTTTAAATTTTAAATCGTTGACATTGCAGTGCACGAAGTGCGCTGAATTTCTAGAACACAAACTTTTAATCTAAAACAGTCTAAAAACAACTATTTTATAATTTTAGTTTAATATGTTATATATATTTTAATTTTATGTGTTGAAGTGTTGAAATTAATCGACCAATACCTGTATATTAACTTTTCGGCGCATATTTGAATGCACAATATTGAGCTGAATGTTATCGTCAATATCCATTTTTATTAAATGTGAAAACAACTTAATCCTTTCAATTATATTATAAAAAAAATAAAATGCGATTCGAAAGAACGCCGAATGTAAACAGATGCACGATCATGCACGAGGTTAGGTTTTAGTTCTTTGTTAATGTTAAACTAATAAATAATTTTTTTTTAAACAATAGTTGTTGTTAAAATATTTATTTAGTTAATTAAATTTTTTATGTAAACAATTTAAGAAGTAAGCTATTTTAAGAGTCTATGGCTATGGCTATGGATACAATAATATAAACTTGCATTTCTTGGATTTATTGCACTCAATACGAAAATGGCTGGCTGGATAGAGTCCCTCAAAAAGGCTTCTAAAACTTCTCTTGTGCAAGATGGTAGGTTTTATTTTGTCTAGAGATATATGTTATTTGTTTATTAACAATTTTAATTTAAGTTAAATGGTTGAAATGTGAAATGAAGAATAATAGAATATATATACTACTGACTTGATGCTAATGCTAAATAATGCTAAATGCTAAAAGCAAAGCAGCTACTGCTAGCTAGAAGACAATGTGAAGTGGTTTCTATGGAGCCAGCTCAGTCATTTTTTTAAATAATCTATTTATATTTTTAGGAAAAAGAAAAATTCATTACACTTTTGAAAATGGGATAGAAATGGTTGAAGAATATCAGCTAAAAACTCACGAATTACTGGGTTTGTGAAATTGCATATTTTACTTAACTTATGGGATTTTTATTGACTGTGTTGAATTTTAGAAAAGCCATTCATATTTTATTTTTACTTATTTTTAAATAAATCTATTTGTTTACTTAATGTTTACTGTTAATTGCCATAATTAGCAAGAAAGCTCAAGTCTAAGACAATGACAGGAAAAGAAACTAAGTGGGAGTACGAGATTGGGGAAGACTATAGGTCAAGGAACATAGAAGCTGAACTCATTGTGGAAAGCATTCAAAATGTTGTTTTTCTTTCCTATTTTGGTTTTTAGCAATTTATCTTTTTTATATTTTAGAATAAGTCTTAAATTAAGTAAATATTGTCTTGATAATTGCCTTTAAATAACTTCATTATTAAACTGCTGGTTTTTCCAGCCAATTTTTATGAGAAAAGACTCGAAAGACTTCTTCCAGTGGAGAATCAGGAATCTTCCATATCCGATCTTTGTGTACGACATCAGTGTTGACGAAAAAGAAAATCTCATCGTCATCAGAACATCTAATAAAAAGTAATTTTTTTTATCGTATTAGGTCGAGCTAATCAGAGGTGATTACTGATTTTAATAATGTTTTTAAGTTCTAACATTTGCTTTATGCAAATTTGGTTTTTGTTTTTCGTTAGCAGTATTGATTGAAATGAGCAATTTAATGTTTTAAATTGTTGAATCTGTATCTAATAGATACTACAAAAAGTTTGGAATACCAGACATGAACAGGCTCAACTTGAAACTTGATCAGACCAGCCTATCGTTCACACATGCCAACAACACTTTATTGATAAAGGTAGTCATCACAAGTCATTTTATTTCATTGTTGTTTTCTGCTAAGAGGCGGCTGAGTTATTCAAGTCTGTAGAGCATCAGACTTGAACGTGAATAGTTTATGATTCAACTCCCGCTAGCTACCTAGTAGCCCATGTTATCAGAACATTAGCAGATAAAATTGTTACTCCGTGGGGTGCAGTTCTGCAGGAGGCACTTTTAAAGTATTCCCATTGATTTCAATTGAATTTATTTTTGATTTAAAAATGGAATGTCTTTTATTAATTTTCTTGTACATAATAATTTTTTATTGTGTTATTATTATTTGTTATTGTTATTTTTCTTGCAGTACAAAAAGCCAAAAGAGATCTCAGACCTCGAGCAGGGTATTCTAATTGAACTGAAGAAGATGCAGAAGAATGATGAGGGAGATGTAGAGATGTGTACCACCAGTTAAACCAGTTCCTGTACATATTTCAACATTAAGACTTATAAAGTTATACCTAAACGACTTTTTGTTAACATAATTGGCTCACGTGTAGAAAAAGACACTGTTTTATTTTATGAGTTTGGTGGTTTAATACTTGTACAAAATAATCTGAAACAATTAAAGTTCTAGTCTACACTCAAATATCAAGTTAACTGTTATATAGTGAAGCAGTTTTTCAAAACAGGAGTTTTTGACACTTTCACTGTTATTGTCTTCTCTGTAGGAGTATAAAGATGTTTTATGGAATAATACAGAGTACATTATTAATGCCAAACAGCCGTTTTGTTCTTACCAGCCTCCTATGAAACACAATGATGTTTAACCTCATGCTACTAGGGTTAGGGTTGAGATGGCTGGAATAGAGGTCAGTTATTTTAAGCATTAAAATAGAGCAGAACATTTTTTTGAGCAAGCTAACTGTACAGTCAACAACATGGATCTTATTCTATTTCTGATGGTAATAATAATAATAATAATAATTATTATATTATTGTTATTATTATGGTAAATACGTCTATACACTCTATAGTCTCTATACCTTTGAAACACAAAGTTCATTTTGCATAAAAAATTGAACTTTATTTTTCAACTTATATGCTATTCTTGCTTCTGATAAGCTCTACTGCTTGATCTTTCCTAGACCACCTGTGAGTAACACACTTTACCCTTTGTTCCTTGCCAAATAAACACCCATGCTCTACTAGTAACTGCTTTGAGTTGTCAACTCTTTAACTAAAAGGTATAAACATCTGTGTAGTCTGTGTTCTGTAAAATAATGCTAGTTAGTGGAAATTATAATGGTAATTTTATTGGTTTTGACTCGCTTGCAAAAAGCAAGACGGAGTTAGGTTTAAATCACTCTGTTAAAGCACTATAAATTTATCATTGAATTTGAAAGATCTGGGCGTCGTTCTAAAAAAATTAGCATTTTCATCCAAAGATAGTCAGTGACCTGGAGGGGGGAGTATAAATAGTAGTGTCCGTCACTACCTTTACTGTTAATTATTTTTTTTTAAAGATACTTTACTAACACTAAACGTCTTCTCTAAAAAAGTCTAACGACTAACGTACGTGAAACATAGTCAAACTTTTTCATTTTGGGGGCCCTGGAGTTGCTTATCGTGGTAAAGCGCTTGCCTGTCGGCCTAAGCACGGTGGTTCGAAATCTAAAACCAGCGTTACCACAACGTCCCAATCTGTGGCATCAATCTGTCACAAATATTGGATGGGGCCCATTCCTTCCCAATCTTCATCTCTCCCTCTCTTCACCGCCTCTTCTTAAAATATAAGCTAGTTTATTTTAATTTTAAAGTTTTTTTGATTTTCTGAATTTTTTATGACAAAAATCAGAAAATTCACGGAATGGTATGGGAATGGTCAATTCAAACGCATAATTTTAAATTTAATCAAAGTGATTTTTTATATTTATTTAAAATTTAAAAAATACATTTAAAACATGATTTAAAAACACAAACAAATTATAAAAATTACATCAAGATTTAAAAAGCTCATTGCTCTCACCTAAGGTTTCTCCGATTTTGATAATACAGGTGAGGATTCTACTCCAAAATAAGCAATGGAATGACGGCGATGAAAACTTTGCCGGATTTAAAAATGTTGTTGTTAATTTGTAATTTTGTTTTCTGTTTAGTTTTGCATCCAGTTTTTTCACGTAAGTTGTTTAATTTTGTTCCTCATTTATTATTTTAAAGATGGCTATTTTCGCTGTATCATAAATATTCTTAATCTAAATTATTCTAAAATATAGTAAGCAGCCATACTTGAACAATTTTTGTTTAAATGTTCTGGATAAAAATAAATCAAACATATTAGTCTTTGTTTTTTACATTGTGTACTATAAAGAAAATTTTTTAAATGCAATTTAACTCTGTTCATGACTTAAGATTGATAAGTAGCAAAATGGACATCGCCATGAGAATAAAAATTAAACACAATTACTATAATTATAATAGTTATCATGTGTTAATATCTTATTGGCCAACTTGTAGAAAAACTACCTTACAATATGTTATTTAGATAAAATATGTATGTCCAGTGTTATAAATAATAAACATTATTATGTAATACAATCAAGTTTTGTTGTGTTCATTTCAAATCATTTTTATTAGTTTGCACATTTTAATAGAAAAATCAGCATACAAAAACATTTAAAATGTGCAGCATTTTTTCACAATTTTTTTTACTCAATTTCATATTTCTATCATTTAGAATATCCAGAATTAGAACCTCAGTCTGGCATAAACATAACCGATCCATGCCAGTACCCTATACCGGTGGGTATTGAAAAGTATTACATACCAGACGGGAATCTATGGGCGACGTCGAAGACCAATAGAGCCAGAGATGCAAAATATGGAAGATTGAGGGGATGGAAAGGTTAGTTAATGTGATTTAATAATAATAATTATAATATTTAAATTTTTGCATCTATAATTATATGATTTTCTGTTTGATAATGGCTGATTTTTTCAACTGTTTATATTTCACTAGCAGACATTAATGTCCGATTAGTAGCATGCTGTATTTTAGTATATTGTACAGGTCAATATAGGTTTATTAACACAACGTAGAACTTTTATTTTTCCAAAAGTTAAATTTTACAATTATTCAAAGCAGCACATAAATTAATTCAAAATATTAATGACTGCATTCTGAATAAATGATAATTTATTATTAATGATATATTTTGAATTATTATAAATAACTGCCTGAGACAAAAACATTTTTTTTCTAAAGGTGGCGGAGCCTGGACAGCAGGAACGACTGACTCTAACCAGTACTTAAGCATTGACTTGGGTTACAGGCAGGTCATCAAGTACATAGAGACCCAGGGCAGAAGGGGCAGTAACGAGTACGTCCTCGAGTACTACGTCTGGTTTTCCGATGACAACACGACGTGGAGGGTGTACACCAACGAGTTTGGGACACCCATGGTGTGTATAATGACCTCTTTATATTTTATTTGCCAATTTGAACATTATTATTTTGAAATTTAAATTAATTTTGAATTAAATTTAACTAATATTTCTTGGTTGATTAATATATTTAAAAAAAATACTATTTGATATAAAACCAATGATCATCACATTATGACAAACAATAAATTACTGCACAACCATTTTTTTTATGATTTATAAAAAAATGATTTACGACTTTCTTCTTGATCTTCTCATCGTAATTTTCTAAACAGCTCTTCCAAGGAAACATCGATGACAATTCCGTTGTAAGAAATTCTCTTCCCTACCAGCTGATCGCGAGGTTCATCCGAATAAATCCTCAACGATGGAATAGATTCATATCTCTCAGAGTTGAGCTGCATGGATGTAGATTTGGTCAGTCCTTAGCTGTGGCTGTTTAATGTGAACCTCAGTTATGCGACATCTGTGCTTATACGACTTAAAAATTAAGCACAGATTCCATATTTTTTTAATATTATTTTGTTTGGCTCATGCTACTATCTTGCTAATGCAACCATTTATATAAGGCAACAGAAAATTATTATTTTTTAATGTTTTAATTTTAGATTAATTTTTTTTCCAACCCTCACCGCTGTTTACAGACTCCGACAGTGCCCGCTTCGACGGCCAATCCAGGATCACTTACGACGTCAGCGGAAAGAATCAGTACGTGCAGTCTCGGACCGACCTGTTGAAACTCCGGTTCAAAACCACGCAGGCGGACGGACTGCTGTTCTATGCTGATGGTAACCAAGGTGATTATCTGATACTCGAGATGATCAGAGGCAGACTGTACCTCAACTATGACCTAGGTTGGATTTACTTAGTTTTATTGATTTATTTCAGTTATTTTTAATTTTGTGGTGTTTTTTTTATTTTAGTAGCATAAAATTGTACTTTCTATAATATAATTAAAATAAAACTTTTCCCAAAAGGTTCGAATGCGGAAGAAAGTGGAGATACTACGACCAGGGCAGGCAGCCTTTTGGATGACAACCAGTGGCACGACGTCGAAGTGAGGCGCAACCAGCGTAAGATATGGCTGGCCGTGGACAGGATGCAGATCGAGAATGTCACCATCGGAGATTTCATCCAGCTTGACATCGACAGAAAGGTTAGCCGATAAGAGTTAACTCATGATAATCCTCTACTCTAACTAGTTAACTCATGATAATCCTCTAACTAGTTAATTCATGATAATCCTCTACTCTAACTAGTTAACTCATGATAATCCTCTAACTAGTTAATTCATGATAATCCTCTAACTAGTTAACTCATAATAATCCTCTACTCTAACTAGTTAACTCATGATAATCCTCTACTCTAACTAGTTAACTCATGATAATCCTCTAACTAGTTAACTCATGATAATCCTCTAACTAGTTAACTCATGATAATCCTCTAACTAGTTAACTCATGATAATCCTCTAACTAGTTAACTCATGATAATCCTCTAACTAGTTAACTCATGATAATCCTCTAACTAGTTAACTCATGATAATCCTCTAACTAGTTAACTCATGACACTCTCATTTCATCGTTTGACTTCCAGATCCACCTGGGAGGGATAGACACATTCCTCCAGCCCGGAAAACGGTTAAGAGTGAGACAGAACTTTACCGGCTGTATGGAAAATGTTTGGTTTAATTACATGAACATGATCCAAGATTCTAGGACCAACCAAGCCAGATTCAAAATCTCTGGGGAGATCATTTATGGGACATGTCTGGTATGAGGACTCTTTTTATATCTATTATACTGTTTGTGTAGGGTATTGATTCATTTTGTTATATTGGGTATTTTTTACTTTACCTAAAATATGTTTGGCTAATGTCAGCGAGATAAGTTACATTTCATCACGAGAATGTAATTTTAAAAATGCGTCTAATGAAAATTACTTTTACAATAAAGATATTCATCATAAATAAAACTGTGCTTATAAATTCAATTTGTTTGTTTAGTCAGAACTGGTGACACCTGTTTCACTGCCTTATGTGGATTCTTACATAGAAGCCACAGACCTCCCCGTGGACCGGCGAATACGAATATCTTTTGATTTCCGCTCGTACAATCCCGACGGGCTTCTCTTATTGACAAATCCGACACCAGGGAACCAAAGATTTACAGTTAGCCTCTCATTTGATTGGTTCATTCTTTATTCATAGTACCTATTATCGGTTGTCTATTTTCAGAGTAAAGTTTATAATTTTAGATTTGTAGCAGTTTGTTTGCTAGCTTTTTTTTTTTTATAATAGTTTATAGTCCTTTACACCAGGAGTTTTAAGACTTTAATGGCTGTATGTAGGAAGCACTTAAATACTTCCTGTCGTGGACCTGAATTTGATCCTTTTTACTTTTTCCCTCCTCCTTTCTCCAGGTTTAAGACTGGCTTGCAATTAGCGAGGCGGAGTTATGTTTGCTAGCTGTCCAGCTGCTAGTTTTATATAATATCTCATGGTCACATGACTTCGCTTAGTCATTTTATAAGTTATCTGATTGGTGGATGTTGGTTGGATGATTTCAGTTGAAGCTCAATGCCGATGGTCATCTTGAATACAGCATATTGACCAACTCAGATCCTGAAGTGCACAATATCATTACAAATGGTCAGTAATTAATTAATGAATAAATTATTAATGAATAAATTAATTAATTATGTTAATTATTCTGGTTTATTAATATTACTTTATTTATTGATTTTGTTTTTAAATTTAATAAAGCTTAAATTTGCTTAATATGAATTATTTTAGTGTTAACTATTTAATTATGTAATTAATAAATATAATAAAAGTCACTGAACCTCACATTCTAGCCGACCCAATGTCTGAGCTTGATACGTTCACGGACGGTCTGTGGCACACTGTCGAGATCGACATCATGGCAAGTCAAGATCGAACTCCCGGCAGGGTCATGTTCACAGTGGACGGCGACTCGGACATTTCACAGAGGCAGCTGACATTCATGAGCTCTCCAAACTTCCTCATCGGAGGTGGGTGGTCGGTTTGTCGACGTACTTGTAGATTGGAGTCCGGCACAAGCCGATTTTTAGCGCCCCCGGCCAATATAGATAACCCTAAAATAAAGTCCCTGACTGTGCATGAGTCTATTGTGGATGTATAAAGCAATTAATTTGTTTCACATGTTTATGCGCATATAACTGAATGGGTTTAAAGAAAAAATAAGTCACATGAGCATTCACATTATGTTGAACTTGCAGGTAAGGATGACGCTGGAGGAGAAACAGGTTTCGTAGGATGTTTAAGAAAGATGGTCATTCAGGGTCAGCCACTATTCAACCTGGACAGTAATGCCGCAAATGCCAAAACTTTGGGAAAAGTCATTTTTTCTGCTGGCGTTGTCAATGGCACTTGTGGATTGCAGGACAGGCAAGTTAATAATTTGTATTAGAAAGAAGTAATTCTGTACTGGTCATGGAACATTTTTGAAATTTGTATGGGAATTCAATAAATTAATTTCTCATGGTTAGTAAAACCGTTCCTTGCAAAATTCATATAACCAGAATTATGATAGTTGCAATTGAACATTACTAGTTACTGTAATAACAATTTATCAGTTGTTATTCATTGGTCGATGAATTGTTTCAAGGTGTGATCCCAATCCATGCGAGCACGGAGGTA
Source organism: Erpobdella octoculata (assembly GCA_963978895.1). Lineage (NCBI taxonomy): Eukaryota > Metazoa > Annelida > Clitellata > Hirudinida > Erpobdellidae > Erpobdella > Erpobdella octoculata. The sequence continues at coordinate 4,423,423 of OZ022241.1, read as the reverse complement.
TATGCTCTCAAGTTTTTGAGACTTTCCAGTGCGACTGTGGCGACACTGGTTACAGTGGTGCTGTCTGTCACAGATGTGAGTTTACTTATTGGAAGACAATACTCATCATCATCATCATCATCATTATCACCATCATCATTATCATCACCATCACCACCACCACCACCATCATCATCATCACCATCACCACCACCATCATCATCATAATCATTATCACATATTCTCTTCATCATCATCATAATCATTATCACATCTTCTCATCATAAGCAACTTCTTTTTTGATGTCATTATAGCTCATTAATATTACTATTTCTATTATACCAGTGATTAAATTATGTTAATTTATGCACCAGCAAAGTACCTGGTGTCATGCGAGGAGGCAAAGCTGTTGAACTCCCTACTGCCGCACCTGGACATGATGATTGACATTGATGACTCCGGACCGTTTCTGCCGTTTCCAGTCAGATGTAATTTTCAAGGTGAGCTGTTTTTGAATAAATAATTATTTTAAAAAAAAGATTAGCTATACGCTATGATAAAATTTATTAAAAATTAATATTTCTTAAAATAATTTATTAAAAATTAATATTTCTTAAAATAATTTCTTAAAATTTAATATTTCTTAAAATAATCTATTAAAAATTAATATTTCTTAAAATAATTTATTAAAAATTAATATTTCTTAAAATAATTTATTAAAAATTAATATTTCTTAAAATAATTTATTAAAAATTAATATTTCTTAAAATAATTTATTAAAAATTAATATTTCTTAAAATAATTTCTTAAAAATTAATATTTCTTAAAATAATTTCACTTTTAATTCTTTTTTTTTTCATTGCACTACAGAACGACCGAACCCAATTCTCGAACTCAGCCACGATTCGATGTCCGAGATGCTGGTGGACGGTTATGCCGAGCCGGGTTCTTACGTGAGGCAGATTGTGTACAAGACGTACAAGGAGGAGATAGATGAAATTGTACGCAGAGCGTTCAACTGCGAACAGTACATCAAGTACACCTGTTTCCAGTCTAAACTGCTCACCGATGCAGGTGGGTTGGCTTGGCTTGGGGGATGATGGGCAACTAAAGGTGTAGAAGGGGGCTGGAGAAGAAGAAGGTTAGAGGTATTTTGCAAAGGCGAAGGTTAAATTGTGATGGTCGAAAATGGGGAGAATTCTGAAATAAAAGACATGAAGATTTCAAGTGGAATAATAAAAATTAAAAGACTCAAAGTTTTTTTTCTTAATTTAACATTACTCCTCATATAAAGTTGTGTTCTGGTTCATCAGTTTAGTTATTCATCAATCATGTTACCTTTTACAGGTGTACCCGACCTTAACCGACCGAGTTGGGGATGGTTTGTCAGCAAGGAGATGACTGTAGAAAGATACTGGGGGGGTTCTGCTCCAGACAGCCGCAAGTGCTCCTGCGGTCTCAAAAGCGAGTGCATGTACATGGGTACTGCAAAAGCTTTCAACCCTTGCAACTGCGACGCTGGATTGGCCCACGATGACGTTTACGACGACGGCTTCTTGTCTGAGAAAGACAGGCTTCCAGTCAAGGAGCTGCACTTTGGAGACACAGGAGTGATCGGGGACGAGAAATGGGGCAAACATCTCCTTGGACCACTGAGATGCGAGGGTGACAGTAAGTAGTTTTCTAACTGTCATCGATATAGATGTTGTTATAGTAAACAAAAAAGTTTATAGATGTATGTTGTGATGTTATCAAAAACATCAGTTAAATTTGTATTATCGCCCGTTTTACAGTTGTTGACATTTAGTTTTTCTATTTATTTCTTTCAGACATGTTTTCCAACATCGTGACCTTCAGAAAAGAGGATGCCACTTTGGAACTGCCGACCTATACGGGCACCCAGTCTGGGGACATCAGGTTCCAAATAAGAACCACTGCCTCGGATGGAATCATACTTCAGAACACTGGACCTTATAGCTTCCTTGAAGTCAGGATTGTCTGTGAGTTTATTAAAAATAGTTCTATGTTTTTGAAAAAGTTTGTTTCTCAATTTAGTTTTTAGCATATTTATTAAAAATATGTTTGCTATTTTAATGTTGCATATGGCTGGCCGTACCGCAAATCTCACTGCTATTTAAAGTGATTATGATGATGATGATAATGATGATGATAATAATGACTATTTTACAAAATAGTAATGTTAATTTACTAAAATAATTTTATATTTTGTTTTCCTAAAATGCTCATTCTAGAAAATTATCAACCAGTAAGAAAAAATGTTCTAATTATAAAAGTCGGAATTAAAAGTCTAAAAATAAAAACTGAAATGCAATTGATCATTAACAGTTAATAATTAATTATTAGTTTAATGAAATTAGTTATTAATCAATTATTATTATTATTATTATTAACATTGATTATTTGTCAGTTTTTTGGTAATAAAGTTTTTTATTAATTTTAAATAGTCGGCAACATAATCCAGTTCCGCTTTGACGTCGGCAACGGAATTCAGACTCTCGAACTGCAGACGTCTTATCCGATCAATGATGACAACTGGCATACCGTACAGGTGAAAATATTATTGTTTTGTACAGGTGATGTGAATATATTATTGTTTAGTACAGGTGATGTGAATATATTATTGTTTCGTACAGGTGATGTGAATATATTATTGTTTTGTACAGGTGATGTGAATATATTATTGTTTTGTACAGGTGATGTGAACATATTATTGTTTTGTACAGGCGATGTGCTGTTCTGTTCTTTTGAATATATTATTGTTTTCATTTTATTTGAATGAATTTATTTTATTAAATCATTAATTTTTTTGAAGTTGTGGCATTCCCACTTACTTATTATAGGAAAGTTTAAAAATAAAAATAATAAATGTTGCAATATTTAAATTCAATTTCTCATCATCACTGTATTTTTTTAATTATATTTATATTTTACATCACTTTGAATTGTATTCATAATGTACATCACTTTGAATTGTATTCATAATGTACATCACTTTGAATTGTATTCATATTGTACATCATTTTGAATTGTATTCATAATGTACATCACTTTGAATTGTATTCATATTGTACATCATTTTGAATTGTATTCATAATGTACATCACTTTGAATTGTATTCATAATGTACATCACTTTGAATTGTATTCTTATTGTACATCATTTTGAATTGTATTCATATTGTACATCACTTTGAATTGTATTCATAATGTACATCACTTTGAATTGTATTCTTATTGTACATCATTTTGAATTGTATTCATATTGTACATGACTTGACTACAGGTGGAAAGAAACAGAAAGCAAGCCATGCTGAGGGTGGACCAGCAGTCCCCGATCTATCTGGATGAGCCCGTGGACCAAGAATTTAGAGCATTTGTACTCACCAGCAAACTGGTTGTAGGTGGGTGTCGTTTCTCATCAATATCAATATAAATTCTATTTTTATCTGGATTATTATTATTTGATTATTATAACTTTGAATTTTATAAAAAATATTATTATTATGCTATTATTGATGCTGTTATTTATAAAGGGGCTGCTGTGGATTACAGCCAAGGTTACGTTGGTTGTATCAGGGCTTTCCAAGTCAATGGAGTTCTTCAGGACTTGAGGGGCATGGTTGAAAGAGGGGAAACCACATATGGAGTATCAGCTGGTTAGTATCTTTAATTTGAATCAAGATGCAATCGCAGTTTTAATACTACAAATGAATATTAAAAAGAAAAAAAAACATTATTTTTATAAACATGTAAGGGAGTTTCCATTTCTGTGTGAATTAAAAAACTAATTAATAATTGAAGATTTATTTCAACAATACTTTTAACTAGATAAATTAATTATTAAAAATATTTTTATGATATTTTAATATTTATTAAAAATGGTTTGATCAATCATCATCAGTCATTAAATAAATAACCTTCCACCAGGCTGCGTGCAGAAGTGCTCAAGCAATCCGTGCTTCAACGGAGGAATCTGTGTGGAGTACTATTCGAGGTACTGGTGCGACTGTGCCTACACTCCGTTCAGAGGATGGAACTGTGGCAGAGGTAGAAAGCTCTTATTGTAGTTGTATCGAGTGGTGTGTTATCTATATATATATCGAGAATTTATGGTGTGAGTACGAGTACCATGGTATCGAGTACGAGTACGAGTATTAAGTACTACATCTCTGCTACCCAGTATTGAGTGGAAAACGAGTACGAGTACCAGGGCTTCGAGTACGAGTACTTAAAAAACGTACTCGAGTTGTACTCTAGTACGAGTATCAAGTACTACATCTCTGATATATATTAAATTATTTTTTATAAGGAAATATTGATTCAATTATTAATATTCTGATAAACAATATTGTTTTTTAAATTTAAAAACCAGAAATCGGCGTGCTCATGCAGCCAAACAACATGATAAGGTGGGAGTTCGACCCTGCCTCGGGAGATATATCGACCACCGAAGAGGACATCACGATAGGATTTTCAACCCAGGAGAAAAGAGGTCAAATCATGTTTATCAGGAGCAGGGACAAACCATATGATTACATTTCCATTGAAATCAACAACAATGGTAAGTTTTCAGTGTTGATGGTGGGGGGTGGTAACTCAGTATTGATGGGGGGGGGGTACTCATCAATACATTGTTAATTAAAAATTGTTTGACTAAAAAATACTTTTCTGTCATTTAACTATAACTTTAAATTTTTTTTATTGCAGCTAAAAGCTGGATTTAAGCTGCTTTTTTTAGCACATACCTTTTCCTTGCAGTGAACATTAATAAGTTTGTTGAAATGTTGCTACCAGGTGGAGTGAAAGTGATAATAGATGTCGGTTGGTTCAGAGATGAGGTCAACACGATCCTCGACCCGTACGTTGACTTGACCAATGGACAGCAGCACGTGGTCAGAGTAAGAAGGAAAGATAAAGGGTCAACGTTGGTTATTCAGGTTAGAATGTTTTTTTTATTTTAATTTTTATGCTGCTATCTTTAACTCAAGATTTTATAAAATATCTCCAAGTGTTTTACAAAGTTTTGTGTCTATGTTCTTTTTGGAAAGCCTTCTGTTTTAATAAAATAAGTATGTTAATTTATGCAAATGCATAAAGTTTTTTTTTAAAATCAGTTTATTGTGAATTCTTAAAAGTTAAAGTTAGCATTTTCATATTACTATAAATTACTGTACTTGTGCGATTAAGCTTAATTTAGAATAATCAAGTTATACATGAATAACTAATGAGTTAGTCTATTTCTATCATTCAATCAAAAGGTGGATGATTACCCACCAACCTCCAAGACATGGGGAGATGTTCCACCGAATGCAGATACGAGGTTGGATAACCCGAGGTATATCTACTTTGGACGAAATGGTGGGCTGGATTTTTTTTAAATATTTTACTTAATAAATTATTTAGAATTTAATCGATTATTATAATTCAATATTTACGCAGAAATAAATAATGAAATTTCCAGCTTATTAAATAATATATAGTTGTCAAATTAATTTGACTTTTGTTTTTTTTCAATTTAGGTAATTTGGCTTAATTTGCTTTTATATAAGAAATTTATTTAAGAGATTGTACAAATGTTTTTTGAGCAGCGAAATTTTGACTCAGTAAATAAATAAATGTATTCACAAGTCATATTGCTGCCTGTTTCAGTTACAAATGCTATGATTTAGTTTTTAACATTGATCAAAGTCATTTTAAGCTCTTGATTTTTACTGCAGAAACCACAACCCCAGGCCAGGGTTACAGGGGTTGCTTGTTCAGGGGCCAATGGGACAACCAGTTCCCCCTCAAAAGAGTGTTCCAAGACCCAAGGGGTAGCAACATTATTGTTGAGCCTCAAGGTTGGTAGAGGAGACAAAGCTTTTTACATCCTGTTTTATTGCAGATGATTTATTTTTTAATTTTATTCAATTACTTTACTTGAAGGGTCCTTAAGGGAAGACATGTGTGGTTTCGAAGAGTACACCCTCGACCCTGATCCGATGGAGTTCAGGCCCACTCCGTCACTAAGACTGAGCACGACAACTCCTTACTGGGGCAACATCGGCTCGGGGCAGTTGACAATAGGGGATCAAGCTCTTATTGGAGGTTGGTACATGTTTACTACTATACGCTGTTTTCAAGTGAAGTTGACATGCTCTCATGAAACCCATGATCATTCTGTTCATTTGTGAGATTTAAAACTTACAAAAAGTTTTGTTGTCTAGAGTTTTTTAACCTACCCGCATGTAGATGCTTTACGTACTTAGAGTTGTATTTTGTAGATTTATGCTAATAAATTTATATTTTAAAGTAATTTAAAACTATATCATCTTTATCATTCCCATCTCTACCTTAAATACACGATTGCAGGTTGCGTCGGAGTCTTCCTAATTCTACTGGCCGGTATTATCTTCTTGCTGACACGTTACTATTACAAGCAAAAAAGAGAGTACAGGACCTACGAGGCCAAGGACGCTGAGTACTTCGACAATGCAGATTATGCCCTCGTAGCCGGTACAGACAAGCAGCCTGAGGTTCAGATTAAAAAGGAATATTACATTTAAAGATTTTTAATTATTTTTAATTGTTAATTGCTTATTATATGCGTGTATATATAATAAACAATTTTTTTCTTCAAATGCGACGTTAAATTTCTCTTTCTGAATGATGCGTTTTTGTTTGTGTATGTAAAGACCTTTTTTATTGATGATGGACTGTTGACTATTTCATCGTTCGAAATAATAAATATATCTAATAAATCTTTTTTTGTCAGATAACCGATTTTGTATCGCACTTTTTACCTATTTTATCAATAGGTCACGTGGTAATTCTCGTTTATATCGACTTCAATTTGAAGGACTAGTTGGTTTTTCCACTTTCGTCCCATAGCAACACAGGGGATCAATTTTCATGGTTCAACAAAATCGCACTGTCACTGTCACTCACTGTACCATTATAAACTAGATACATTATAGACGCGCTCAGCCATCCTGAGATTTCTTTCGCAAGTCAAGCGACCGCTGATTTAATTTTGCAGTTTTTAACAGCCGTCGAATCCCGAAAACCACCAGGAAATCGATAAATTCAAGGAGGGTAAGGACGCTGGCCCCCAGTAGCAGACCTAGGAGACCCCCTATCTCACTGAAGAAGGTCATCAACTGGAAGCTGATCTGATGTTGAACTCTGCAGTAGCTCAGCTCTTTGTAGAAAATGTCAACTTTCACCAAGTTTTCTCTGAAAAGGAATTGAAAAAAAAAATTAAGAAAAATCGTTGTCGGTGACGAATTCCGTGAGGGGTTGGGGTGTGGTGATCGATTGCAGACCCCCAACTTTTAAATATTAAACTGAAAAAATTGCATTATTATTAATGTTTAATTATTAATTGTCTATACAGATTAATTCAAAAACGAGCAAACAATACCGACCTGACAAACCGACTGTTTAGCTTGGAATTTTCTGAATATGTCCTTAAATCTTCCTCCAACTCTTCATTGGCAGACTCAAACTCCTGATTGGCCACATTCAGCAAGTCTCCATCAGTTTCTGTAACTTCGATGTACTTGTTAAACAGAGCACTGACGATACCAGCTAAAGCTTCCGATCCATTTTTTATCAACAAGTTCAGGCATTTTTCGACTGTCTTGTAGGAGCCGTGCTCTGAAACCTTTTTAGCCAATGCAACTAATTCTAATTTTTGAATTTGTTGGTCGTCCAGAGGAGCCATGGCCGAGGCAAAAGTGTACGATCCGGCCAAGTTGATTTCGACATCTCGAATTTTTAGCGCCAGTTGGCGATAATAATGAAGAAATGATTCTATTTGATAGCGCCATGATGTCATGTTTGCTCGGATTTCTCTAGATCGCAGCAGCATGAAAAGGTCAGTTTTAGTGAGATTGCTACTGGGTAATAAAAACTCCTTAAGGGCTCTTACTAAAGGCTTGACTGACCCAATCAGCGTGTTCTGTAAACTTTCACCCATTTTCCTGAGAAAGTCCTCAAGAAAAATTTGATCCAATTGAGCTTTACCGACTTTTGTAATGTAATCAACAAAATGTAAATATTTCTTGTTAAATGGTTGGTGGTTTAAGAAAAACTGACACGGTTTAAAGTTCGGCTGCACCATTGCATCGGTCTTCGCCAATAGGTTTAGGTTAAAAAACTCTTCAAATTTTTTAGCAGCATTTAATTTGCTTTGCGAATCTTTTGACCCGAGATATTTTTTAAACTGATTATCGATAAGATCTCTCAGAAGAGGCAACCAATAGCTGACGCTGCTGTTTATAATGGACGTGCATTCAATGAAACTTTCATTGGAAAAGTGTTTCATTTCCGTGTCAGAAAAGACTTGGGTCAACATAGTTGTGTAATGTTTTTCCATGTTAGTCAGTAATTTCAAGAACTCCTTAGCCACAGTTTTCCATCTGATCAAAATGTCACTTCTGTCTGAGAAATACAAATCACGATCCAAATCATCAACTTCGCACTTCATCGAAAGGTTTTCATTCTCAAAGCACTCCTTAAGTTTTAAAATTAATTGACTATAATTTGACCCATTTGTTCTGACGTCCAAGAATCCTGCCAGTCCGCAGTCAGCATCCAAGAGCATCGTTTGCCATAGGCTAAAATCTGGATTTAGCTTATCAGCCAGTGCTAATTTGTCACGGAAGCTTTGATTGACAAAGAACAGATCTCTGGAGACTGAAGTGCGATTTTTTAAATATGCGACATGAATTCGATGCTTCAGCTCTAGATGCTGTCCATTTTCTTCTAAATCAGCATGGATTTCTGAAAGATTGAAACGCAGCTCTTCGTAGGTGGCTAAAAACCTGGTAACAAGTTTTTCATTGTGGAGCAAACTGGCCCGGTCGACGTTCTCGAAAGTGGCTCTGGCTTTTTCATAGCTGAGTGAAAATTTATAAAAAAAAATAATAATAATGATGATAATAATAAATAAGTAAAATAGTACAATTAAAAAAATGGATAGATATAAACAAAGAAATTCTTTTGAAATGCTCTAAAATGATCAAATACATGACAATGCAGTCGAAGCAAACCTTTGCTTGACCCGGTCAACATCGCCAGCAGCTAAGTACCAAGCTGCCATGCGCTCGAAGTGCACTGGGGTTATTTTGGCGTAGGAGAGGAGGGGTTCGTAGGTCGTCACCTGACAGAGGCTGGGACAAGCACATTCCGATTCCGCTTCCTTGATAGAAATGGCTGATAGTAATTTATTTAAAAAAATTCAATATTCTGCATCACCTGAGAAATATGGTTTACTACAAATATTGCTAAAATACCTTGCTTTTTTCTGACACATGCAAATGAGACTACAAACGAGCAAACGGCTGAAAATAACAAATCAGTGATTTAACGACAGCTGATTTCCAGGCTATATCACATCAAGATTCCATGAAAACTTGTAATTGCTTGTTTGATTGATAAAAATATACCTTAATAAAAACTTGATCAATTTAAAAGTTTGTGCTAAAAATAAATTTTCAATATGAATATATAATGATAATTTGTTTGTATGTTAAGCCATTTGTTTGCATGTTTGCTTGTTAAAGGGGGGGGGGAAGTTTAAAACATTCTTGGACTCTGACCCATCTAAATCAACGTCGACTATTGGTTCCCATTACTTAGCAATTTTTTAAAAATTAATCATCGTCTCATCTTTTTGATTTCACTTATCCTTGAAGAGCTGCTATTTGAAGGGATAAAAAGTTAGCACCATTGATATATATATCAATGGTTAGCACACATACACACAAACATTTTTATATAAATGAAATCCAGGTAACCTTAAAAATTAAACAAAAAATCGAGCGCTAAACAAATAACCACGCCATTCAAATTTCCAAATCAACTCCGCCTCGCTAATTGCGAGCCAGTCCGAAGCCTGGATAAAGGAGGAGGGACAGTTAAAAGGATCAAACTTTGATCCACGACAGGAAGTACTTATGTGCTTCCTACATACAGCCAATTCAGTTTTAAAACACATGGTTAAAGGACTATAAACTATCATAAAAATAAAAATGTCCAAATTCCAGGCCCACCGTCAATGAATTTCGACACGGGCTTCATGTGAGGATCTCGACAACCACAGTAGCTGAACACTTCAGCTGAAACACAGGAGGCCAGACAGTCTGACCTGGCTGTAGCGTTGGGACGGCACGAGCCGTAAGGTTCTTGGAGGTTTTCAATCTGCTGTCTCTTCACTCCTACCAGGACGTGTGTGCCGGGGGAGACGGCAAAGCCCAGGTCTCTTACCAAGGCTGTCTCTATTGGATCGTGCATGAGGATCTGACGAGTCAAAATTATTGTGCAAATAATGACGACGGCGACGGCGACGATGATAATGATGATGATGATGACGACGACGACGAAGACGATGATGATGATGATGATGATGACGACGATGACGATGACGACGATGATGATGATGATGATGATGATGATGATGATGACGACGACGACAATGATGATGATGATGATGATGATGGTGGTGGTGGTGGTGGTGGTGGTAGTGGTGGTGATGATGATGATGGTGATGATGACGATGATGATGGTGGTAGTGGTGATGGTGATGATGATGATGATGTTGAAGATTGTGATGATGATAATGATGATGATGGTGGTGGTGGTGGTGATGATGATGTTGAAGATTGTGAAAATGATGATGATGACGACGACAACGACGATGACGATATATGATAATATGATATCGGTATATGGCATAAAAATAACCTTCACTCCAATTTCGAGATCTGGACCACTCATGTACTCGTATCGCTCCACGTTAAGTATCATCTGAAGTCCGGAACGAGCTCCTTCCAATATGAAACAAATGAATCAATCAATAAACCAAAATCAAACGATCAGTTATTATGACCGAGCAGAAGTTGACATGGGTTAATTTTTGGCGATCCAACCCACCACTTTTTCAATCCAACCCAACCCATATGAAAAATTAAATTTTCCAACCCAACCCATATGAAAAATTAAATTTTCCAACCCAACCCATAAACATTTTTTATTACATTTTTAATTCTATTTTTCAGCCCAACCAAATCCATACATGGGTAAAAAACTTGGACCCAACCCATCCCATCTCAACCCAATCCAACCAATGTCCACCTCTGTGACGTGTACCAACCTGCCTTCGTTACTTCCAGTCGTCTCGAAGGATTCCCGTTGAAAGTGTAACATACACCCGAGTCGGTCAGGGAGGTGGAGAAGTTGGAATCAATATCGCATCTCACGCTATTCCAGGTGCAACTGGAAAGTGAATTCTGAAAGTTGCAAACTTCTGAACGATTCATTTATAGGCCTGGTGAACGAAAAATTGGCGGTTGAAAACCAGCCAGCGTCACCACACCATGACTTATAAGTCTGAGGGAGAAGTGCCTTACATGTGTATGACTGCCCTAAGTGGCTTGTATCTGATGGTTTACAGATAAAAATCCAGCGTTTTTGACAAATATTTAAGATAAATTTGGAAAATACTTTTTTATAAAAATGACAAAAATTAAATTATCGAAGAGAACTTTATTACCTGAGTATGAAATCGTTCTTTTGATGAGCAGCCGTCAGTAAAAACTCGGTGAGGTTTTCATTTATTATTTCTGGCTTTGTTTCTAATAAAAATCTTTCTTATTAACATTTTCACCATCAACATATCCACCATCAACATCTACGCCATCAACATCTCCACCATCAACATCTCCACCATCAACATCTCCAACATACATTTTCACCATCAACATCTTCGTCGTCAACATCTCAACCATCAACATTTTCAGTATCAACATCTCCACCTTCAACATGTTTACCATCAACATCTCTACCATCAACATCTCTACCATCAACATCTTCACCATCAACATAGTCACCATCAACATCTCCACCGTCAACATTTTCACCATCAACATCTTCACCACCATTTACCAGCAATAAGATTGAAATGTTATAACATTTCATTTTATTTCAATCTACCTGCTTCCAGCGAAGGACTTAGTTTTTGAGACGATTCAACTTTCATGTTCACGTACTGCTTGTTTATGAAGTCGTACAGTCCTCTTTCCACCACTTTTGTCAGTCTATTATTATTATTAATCATGATCATCATCATCATGATCATCATCATCATCATCACCATCACCATCACCATCACCATCACCATCACCATCACCATCACCATCACCATCACCATCACCATCACCATCACCATCACCATCACCATCACCATCACCATCACCATCACCATCACCATCACCATCACCATCACCATCACCATCACCATCACCATCACCATCACCATCACCATCACCATCACCATCACCATCACCATCACCATCACCATCACCATCACCATCACCATCACCATCACCATCATCATCATCATCATCATCATCATCATCATCATCATCATCATCATCATCATTATCACAGACCGGTATTCGTTGTAGTTGCATATGGTGACAGCGGGAAATTCCAGCCTTTTAGAGTAGATAATCTGCAAATTGATGCTGGACGGATATTCCAGGTAGGTGAGCAATCTATTCCTCACCTGATAAATGAACACCCCGAAGCAGAATGTGACGCAGACAAACCACAGACACCTTTTGTTGTTGTAGAATTCAGAAATAAAATGCAAGTTAATAGCAAGTATAATGTTTCGCGTTGGTTAGCTCCTTTACTCAATATACTCATATCATCAACCTTGTTGAATTAATAATCAGAAAAGTAAGTCGCAAAAAACTAGGTTTTTTCCAAACAAATCCTTTATGTTTCCAGATTTACCGACTTCTCATTTATTGCAAATTTGATCTAAAACGACATTTTTTGAATTTATCTGAGCCAACGAACTAATATTTTTGAATCTAAAACAACCGTTACGCTCAATCTTGTTAAATACTTTGGACCTCTGGCGACTTATAAATAAACATTCGTACTGTTTAATTATTTTGGACCTCTGGCGACTTATACATGAACAACTTATTACAGTCGCTAGATGGCAGGAATTATTTTGATTTGATTAATTTTAATTGATTTAAGGCCTAATTCATGTCGGAAACATTTAATTCATGTATTCTCATCCAGAATAAAGCTTTCCTGGAAGTTTTAGAGCTCTAGGTGGTCGAAAAGTGGGTGAATTTTTGTTTCTAAGATTTGATCATCACAGACAAACAAACAAACGGAGAGACGAGTGAAGTTAAATAACAGCATTTAAATAAAAAATCTCTATAACTGTGTTTGAGTTGTTTTTGCTTTAAAACGTAGATAATTATTATTTTTTATTCAAAATTAATTTTATTTAGAAAGTTTTTATACTTCAATAAAATGCATTGTCATGAGGGCCTATATTTCAAATTTGAGCTCGATTGAATAATGGGAAGTTAGTTAAATTCTCTTTTCAAGGTTTATCCTCTTCAGATCCCGCGTCCATTACAATGGACAACCGAAAAAAATTCGCTTCTTATTAATGCAACATGCTAACACTTCAAAACCGTTGTAAATTACAATAGACATATCAGTTGCACCATCTGGTGATTAAAAAATAAATCATTTTGATTGTTTTTGTTTACAAAAATGGCAACGAACTCAGGGAAAAATTTTTATTCGAAGCAACGAAGTAAATATTGCTATTTCTCCCTAAAAATCTTGTGTTTTAGGCTAAAATCATTTATATTATTTATTATTATGATCTTGGGAATACTTTAACGCAAAATATAATTAATTAACATGAATTGCACAAGTTTTAAAGTCAAACAAATGTATTGTCCATTACGATGGACAGTGGGTCTATTTTTGGTTCATTGACACTTCTCCTAAATTGAGTTTTTGGGGTAAAATGCCTGTATTTGTTTTTATTACAGTTTCACTAAAAGATGTGTTGGAAGCTATAAATAGAGATGATTCAGATCTGTCAGATTTATCAGAGGGAGAAGATCTTGAAAATAAAACACAGAATGAAGAGGTGCCTGATGATGATAAAGATTCTGATAACGATAATGACAGTGATGATGAGCCACTTTCTAACATTGCAAATAGGCGCTTGTTGTGGAAACATGTTGAGGAATTTTCTCCAAACGTTATTGATTTTAAAAATATTCCTGATAGTGTAGATGAGAGGACAAGGTGGAATACAATGGATTACATGAAACAATATCTGGACGAAGAGTTCTTTGAGTACATGGCGTTTTGCACAAATATCACCTCAACCAGTCGCACCGGTAAAAGCTTGTACACTACAGCAATAGAACTTCAGCACTTTATCGGGGCCAGCATACTTATGTCTAGTATATCGTATCCCCAACTGCATATGTTTTGGCAAAAAACACTGAGACTGCCGGCTATTGCTGATGTCATCTCACGAAACCGGTATTTTCAGATCCGAAGCAGCCTGAAGGTTGTTGTTGATTCTGATGTGACAGATGATGATAAAAAATTAGATCGTCTGTGGAAAGTTAGACCCATCATGGATCGTGTGCGAAAGGGCTGTCTTCTACTGCCAAGATGTCGTGACCTCAGTATTGATGAGCAAATGATTCCATTTACAGGAGCCTGTCCTCTTCGTCGGTACGTTGCCAACAAACCAAATCCAATAGGACTGAAAAATTATGTCCTTGCCAGTCCAAATGGTTTAGTTTTGGATTTTATTGTAGACCAGGGGGCAGGAACATACAACCATGTCCCAGATCAGTTTAAAGTTGGAGTTGGTGGAGCAGTGATTGCACATTTAGCAGAAGGGTTGACAGCCGGGACACATATTTTTTGTGATCGGTACTTCACCAGCTTCCCTTTGATAGAATATATGCTATCTAAGGACATTTACATAACTGGGACAATAATGGGAAATAGAGTTCCTAAAGAGATTCGTAAGATGTCCGATGATAAGAGTCTTGCTAGAATGGGTCGTGGAGCGCATGATATGATTGTTAGGCAAGATGAAAAAATTGCATTTGTGAAGTGGTTCGACAACAAACCGATAATGTTAGTTTCAGCCTGTTATGGTGTTGTTCCTGAAGATCTTTGCTGTCGTTGGGACAAGAAAGGAAAAAAGTATGTTGATGTGTCACGGCCGGTTATAATACGTGAATACAATGCAAAGATGGGAGGTGTAGATCTTTGCGATCGCATGCTCAGTCATTACCGGATGAAGGCCAAGACCAAGAAATGGACAATTCGAACCCTTATGCATTTTATTGATCTTTCTTTAACAAATGCTTGGATTAGATATCGGGCTGACAACATTGAGCTTGGTACTGCACGCAAGGATATCCTTAGCTTTTTAAGGTTCCGAATGGATATTGCGGAAGCCTTCCTTGCCGCGTCAAAGGAAGGAAGTACTGAAACCGACACAGAGGATGAGCAACCTCCTACCAAGAGAATATGTGAGCAGGTTCCATCAGTGCACCGTCGCTTGTCGTCTGCAAAGCATATGCCAGAAATGGACAATTGCAAGAACTCTTCGCGATGCAAAAATACTGGATGCTCGGGCAAAACTAGGTTTAGGTGCATGTCTTGCAATGTGCATCTCTGCATTGTTGCAGATCGCAATTGTTTTGCTGCATTTCATTCAAAATAATACACTTATTAATTTTGTAACATTTAAAGTACTTTTATTTAAATATTTTGTAACTTTTTAAGTATTTTTTATTAAGTATTTTGTAACTCTTAAAGTATTAATTTAATTATTTTGTAACTGTTTAAATATTTAGAATGGAAATAATGTTTAAAATATTATTTTAGAGTTTTTCATCATTACAGCAAACGTTTTGGCTTTGTTGACAGCAGAATGTGTGTTTTAATCAAAAAAATTTTAGCTGCAAAAATATTAGCATTAGTGCAATTACGCCCCACTGTCCATCAAAATGGACATCATTAATTATGCCAAAAATATTATGCAAATGAGCTGAAAGTTTTTTGGTAGTCTATTTAGATCCCTATGACTGAGAAACAAGTGAAAAAAATTTAATTTTTTTTCTGGAATTTGGGTGGAACTGAAGAGGTTAAAAACATCCAAGCAAGCAATCAAGACCGGCGGTGAAATTAATATAAAGGATTTAATAACAAAGCAGAAATTAAAAGTAGACTCTGCTCAACACTCTCCTTCCGCTATCATTTAATGTAATTAATAATTAGTTTGTGAGATTTTTTTGCGAAATTGTTTTAATAATTAAAAGTGAACCTCCTCAGAGCGGAAGAACCTTGGGCGAAGATGTACTTGATTCCGTGGAGAGTCGTTTGTCTCGTGAAGGAGAACCAGATTCTTTTGAAATTCGATTCCATATGGTCTCTTTCGTAATAAAAATAGGGGTCATAGTTTCTCTGCACATTCCTGTTGTAGTCAGTTTCATCTTCAACGGAATTTCCGGACTTCTCATTATTCGGTGATTTTTCTTTTTCTGAAATCATTCATTTTAAACTTGTTTTAATTACTGCTGTAAAAAAATAAATTTATTTAAAAAAAAACTTTATCTGTGTTCAAATTAGGATTTGTATAACGAATGCACTAACTTTTGCATAGAAACAACAACAATATAAACCAACTTCTGCTATTATCGCTCACGCGTCGTCCTTTTGACTTTTTTCCATTAAGTTCGTCAACAGCAACAAAAGACTCCAAAGAACTATTATCTACTTTTTCTCGGCTAAAACTCAGACAGGAGCTGGAACACGGTTTGAAACGACAGACTTTATCGGAAACTCTCCGGCGGTTTTCCGAAGGGCTGCGACCGGACATTTCGGTTTTCGATGATTCCGGGGCATCGCGTTCATAATCGTAGCCGGGAGAAGCGTCGCATTCAAAAACAGGCCCGTCGCTGATGATGCCACTGTCGCCGTCGCCGCCAGAACAAGCTGGTTCGGGCACAGTGAGCTTAAATGTCTCTAAATTCTTATCAGCATCGACTGAAAATACGGCTCCTGTTTGGCTGTTGGTCAATACAGAAGCATTTCTACAGCTATAATTGGCTCCAAACTCGTCTATATCAGTGTTTTGCATGCACGACCTAAAATTGGCCTTCTTGCAAGTTCTAGTTTTTATCATCTGTCTTAATCGGTGCATATTTCCAAGTCTTTGTAGGTGCCCAGTAAACAAATATCAGCTCCATGAACGATGTTGAGCCTTTCTTTACCGCAAACCGATAGAGTAGCTACAACTTGCACCCAAAATCTCTACAACTTTCAGTGACTTTCAGATTCCTGTTGATAATAATATCCTATACTTTCGTGGAATTGAAAAATGCTTTGAAGGAGTCTATTTATAAAAATGAGAAATTGTTTTTACCTGAAATATCATTTCACTTTCACATTAATTTTAATAAGAGTTTTAAACAGAAAAAGTTAATTGGAATCTTGACTCGTTTCTAGGAAAAAAAGAATCAAGATATCAGAAAATAGATGTGATCAGCATCTGAACATGTCAATAATAAAACTACTGTTTATAAATTTCATCGGAAATGAAGACATTTTTTGTTCTATTCCTAGTCTTCATTAGCAATCCAAAAACCACCTTTGGTTAATAAACCGTTGAGATATTTGACATAAACTAGAAGTCTTGCGGCAAAAAGTTATTCGATTTAACCTTCGGTATATAACTATATAGCACACATTCTCTCTCATGTTCAACTTTTTTATAGAATCGATACGATGCTGCGGTGGTTGCAAGCGTTCAAGCATCATTTGTTCTGATCCTTCAAAGAGCGGCTTAATCTCTGTCGGCGACAATGATTATACGTAAATACAAGCATTTATGATGGATCCTGTAACACAAACACGCACTTTCGAACGATAAGAAAAGTACCATATCGTGAGAAACAACAGGAAGCAGGCGTCAATAAAAGAAAGGCGTCTGAAGTGGGTGCGTTCGTCCTGTTCCCTCGTCCTAGAAAACTCTTTAAGTTCTTGAACAGGGTCACTTAATCAACAGTCTGATTTGAACATCATCTAAGTAACATTTTTGAAGAAAAAATAGTGTACAGAGTATTAGATGCTAAAAAGTGTGGCCAACGACCAACGCATGCGGGATTTTGACTGGTGGTGCTCGACCAACTGGGTCCCTATTAACGGCGTCATTCAATGTTCGCTATTCGAGAGTGTAGATTAAAAGTTAATAAACATCGCAGGAAATTGCACACACGCTCTCTCGTGGTCCTCGAGATACGCAAGTAATTCGCAGATTTCGAGTGTCAATGTTAATGTTGTATAAGCTGCTAAGCAGAAGTCAGTTAGTTTTTGTGTTTGTAAGCATTAGCGAACAAAACTAAAGAAAAATCGCCAGATATTGGATAATATCAGCGTATAAACAAACATTAGTAGACAGTTTGAAATAAAACGTGAAACATCTCGGTAATAATAGGAATTATATTATTTCTCAAAAAAACATTCAATTGTGAATATTTTTCCGGGGGAGTCGTTTCCCGAAGTCGAGATTGTTGATGGGCTGTTGAGGGGGTAGCTGTTTGATGTATTCGTTTCCCCCATTGACCTGGTTTGTACATAATAAAAAACTTGTTATACGACGAAATAAAGCAGAATGTTCATCATTTGTTTCTAAAAAATATATCAAAGTACAAAACACATTTCCTGCATTTTTAATATTTACTAAAAAAAAATACAAGATTTTATAATTAACTGTTAATACACTATTTCCTCGAATTATTCAGTTTATTTATAAATACCAAATGAGGCCAAAAATTAAGCGCTAAAACACTAACCCCGTGATCGGGTATATGAGTGACAGGGGGCGCTGATGGCTCGACTCTGGAACGTTGTAATAACCGGGCAAACTGTCATGAATATGTAAATGAGCAAAATTAAGCATGAGTTGTAGGTATGTATGAACAAAGTTTTATAATAGACGTTGGATGATTATAATAGTGCTTAACCAAGCGTAGTAAGCTATCAAAAAGCAAACTCGAAACTAAATATTTAAAACTTGTCAACGAACTTCTTCTTCTTCTCTGGCTGTTATTATCAGATCGTGGTAATCACACTCGCCCTCTGCCTACACAATAAATAAACTGTTTAACAATAATACAATGATAATAATAATAAATATGTCAGTTTAAATTAATGATCTTCATTTGAAGATATTTTCAAGCTTAATTTTGTAATCACAATAGAAATTCACTTTTACTCACTTGAGGACATGGTACCGTTAAGAAGTTTTTCCAATTGCTGAGCTGATTCTGAAAAGTAATTAGTCAATAAGATGATATTATTAATCAAATTATTGCGATAACACGTTTTCAATCAACCATTCGCTACACATTAACTACCAAAGCGCTCAGCTATCGACCAAAGATTATGCCGTACTAGGCGTATATTAAACATATTATTTCTTATCACCATCACTATTGCCGTCGCAAACCCACCTTCTGATGAAATTCCACAAGATCTTTGAGGCTTTTGTGAACCTGCTTTTCCCCGACGACCCTGTACTTGCCGCCATCTTGCTCGTCGATCATGTAGTGACGACACTTTTTGCAGTCTTTAAAGCTGAGCGAGTAGCCGAGGCGAGACTCGGCTACTCTGATCAGGAAGCAGCCAATCGGCTTGTCTTTCAGCAGCTGTTCGGCTACGCTGATGAAAAAATACTGATAATGTCAGAAGAGGTTCTTTGGCATTGTAGTTATGCAATGCTGGCTTACTATCGATTGGATTTTAACAACTAATTTTAGACAGAGACGTCATTTGCAGGGGCAAGAGGGAGGGGGAGAAATTGCCAAAATATTTAGAAAACAACCTTATTTGAAAACAAAATAGCGAAGAATCTTGTGAAATTTGTTTGGACCAGCCCCCGGTCGATAGCTAGTTCTAGAGGAAAAACTATTTGAGTTTTTTAAATTGCTTGGAAAAAGTAACTTTGTCTACCCCCTCCCCCGGCGGTCACCATCAGTTATTTTTGGAAAAAATGAACTTTTAATAGAAAATGTTTTAGAATGTCCCGACCCGGATAATTGAAAAATTTTGCTCCCCCTTTGGTTTTGTAAACGTTTTTCTCCCATGGTTTTGCTGAAATGATGGCCCTGATTTTAGAAATAACTAAACTATAAAGAACCACAAAAATATAAACTGATATTTAACAGTCGACATGTACAAATAAATAATGGATGTGAAGTATCTATGGAAATATTACTCATTTTAAAACCGTAACAAAATTTGTTACGATTTGTGACAAATAATCCAACCTTCTACTAATGATTCCATGAAACCAATCAGCATAAAGTCCGTTCTTATTAAGCACCCGACCTGCCTGAGTGGCCTTGAACCATTTAACCGAAGCCCCCCTACTACCGACCTCCCCGTATATCTCGACTGCCTTAGCGGGCTTCCAATCCTCAAAGTCGCTCTCCGAGTCGGAACCGCGTTGGCGTAGCTTTTGTAGCGGCTGGTTGACGATCGCTTCTTTGTCTCCCCAGTCCTTTAAGATGTTATTAATATGTCACAATAACTCAGTATATGCTTGGTTTATTATAATTTTATTCATCATCATCGTCATCATCATCATCATCATCATCATCATCATCATCATCATCATCATCATCATCATCATCATCATCATCATCAACATCATCACCACCACCACCACCACCACCACCGTCATCGTCATCGTCATCGTCATCGTCATCGTCATCGTCATCGTCATCGTCATCGTCATCGTCATCGTCATCGTCATCGTCATCGTCATCGTCATCATCATCATCATCATCATCATCATCATCATACATATAACCACTTCTTTCTTTATCGCCACCTTTGTCAGTACCATAAACACGTTACCGTCTAAACGCTACCGATATATTTGCCACCATCACCATTTCTGAAAAGCTGCCAAATCTTACAATACGGATGAATTTCAATTAAACACAAAGTTAACCCATGCTTGTATATAATTTCGTTACTGCACATGAAATCTTTTCAACAAACCAGTGAAGGGTAAAGTTTCATGAAGTGATTGCTCAACTGTCGTTGGAATGTTTTAATCGCCTTGCCACCTGGTTGGACGGCTTGAGAAGGCGCGGCTTCCTGCTTTGAGGTCTGATCCGTGCTTTGTTTCGCCGGAGTTCTAGACGGAGAACTTCTACCTTTCTGCGGTACGGAATATTCGCAATCCGGTTTCGGCTTGAAAAGTCTAGTCGCGGCGTGTTGAGGTTGTTGTTGTTGTTGTTGTTGTGGCTGGTGTTGTTGTTTTTGTTGCGGCTGTTCCTGGTTTTGTTGAAGATTCGGTTTTTTATCTCCCAGCCGTGGAGATCCAGACGACTTTTCTTGGAGTTTTCTCTGGCTCTGTTGAGCTTGTTGGTTCGATCGGAGGCACGGACTTTGGTCTCTGGACTGCGGCAATAAGTTTGGCATTTTGTCAAGCTTGTAGTAGCACTCTACATTTGGATCGTCACCTATGTATATCGATGGACAGTCGCTGCGTTGTTGATGTTTCATTAGCTGTTTGTTGAGCTGAGACATGTGGCAGCATTTGAGAAACACTTTGGTTTTACTGTCGGATAGAACGGGGAAAAGTGTCAAATTCAAGACTCATTGATGCCGGATTTGACAAAACTCTATTGAATTCCTTAAAATCAGCTAAGGCAAAGTTAAATATAAATAAAATAAATTCTATTGGATTCCTTAAAATCAGCTGAGGCAAAATTAAATAAAAAAAATGCAAATTAAAAAAAAAGGACTTGCTCACCCAATGGACCAGTCTTTTGTGTTTAAGTGGGTGGTCAGAATTTTGTTACATAACTCGTGGTTCGGTAAACGTTGATCTGTCAGTGACGAATACCTGGTGGTGGTTGTAATGTAGACGAAAATTAGTAATTAAATATTACAGGCGCACGGTGCTCATGACAATGCATTAATATGTTTATAAATAGACAACTTAAAAAAGAAATTCCTTCACAAATCATCTATTTGATAGGTTTAACTACGTA
Organism: Erpobdella octoculata; assembly: GCA_963978895.1. Lineage (NCBI taxonomy): Eukaryota > Metazoa > Annelida > Clitellata > Hirudinida > Erpobdellidae > Erpobdella > Erpobdella octoculata. The sequence continues at coordinate 4,401,504 of OZ022241.1, read as the reverse complement.
TTAAAAATCGATAAAAACCACGGTCTCAATGGATGACGACACAATTCGTGCTTTCGTTATCGCATTTGAAAAGGTTTCACTGTCAGATCATCATTATCATCATCAACAACATTTCATAATCATAGTCACCATCATTATCATGGTTATCACTATCGTCATCGTCATCATCGTCATCATCATCTTTGTCGTCATCATCATCATCATCGTCGTCGTCGTCGTCTTCCTCTGCACAACAATTAACAGCAGTCACAACTGAAGAATGACAAAAAATGGCATACTTTTTCAAAAAGTCCTCGAACGTGTACGCCACCTGGTGTATCTTTTTGTAGTCAAAAATCAGATCTTTCAAACCCATGCCTTCAAACTGATTGTAAAACGTAAAAACACAATAAAAAATTTTTTATTTTGAAAACCGCTTTGAAAACTGTCCCAACCGCAAAAATTCAGCAAAAAAAGAGTTATCTGTCGAACTTTATGCACCCTGGTTCCTGGCCGTCTAAGTCACTAGGTCAAAAAAGTCAAAAAAAAAATTCATCACCTGCTTCGAGACGTGTTCGTCGTTATAAGTTGTACAGTTAAGGTCATCTTTGTTGTTGGAGGGCTTGATGCAGCAGACGAATGATACGTGAGAGGAACCTGCAAATCTTTCCATTACGCTTTTGAGAGAGTTCTGAAAAGAACTTTTGGAATTATTCGTGAACGCTATTTCAACGACGTGGCAGAACAGAAAAATAAAATTATTATTATCACAAATATTTACATACTTTTTTATACTGTTCACAAAAGCATGGATTTATTTAATTAATTAATTAATTAGTATCCAATAAACGATATAACATAATTAACTCTATGTTACTTGTTTGTGTGCTAGTAATGGTCACTCACAACAATTTAAGTGTGTTTAATGTAGTGATTTTACCCGCTAATTTTTCCGATAACTTTGGCTACTAGGCAGCGAGTGGGAGTCAAACTGTGACACTTTTACATCCAAAGCTAACACTCTACCGACTCGGCTAAGCCTAGCACCTAGATTAGGATGCCCACCCACCAGTGGTTCCTGGATCCGACACTAATTAACCGTTATAATGTTTTAAATGTACCTTGTATCTGGAAATGGAGGAAAGATTTCTTTCTTTCAAGAGAGTCTCATCGTCCTGTTTTTAAAATTGGTAAAACGTATAATTATTATAATGTTTAATTATTATTAATAATAATTTAAAATTTAAAAAATTTAATTAATTAATTCCAGTTCAGTTCAGTTTATTGATTGTTGATGATATGGTCTTGTACCAACATTGATAATTCTTCTGTGGATACAAACCAATTCATTCTAATACATGTTGTACTGATAAAATGGGAATATACTGAGTGTAAAAAAGATTTTGGTTGTACAAATATTGTAATCTCTTTCACATAAAAGTCTGTTAACTGAAATGTTACAATGCATACTTCCTATGTGCAAATTCAGGGCATCCCCTCCCTCTAGGTTACAAAAATGATGTATATCCGCCTCTGCCTTAGACTACTAAAGCACATTTATGAGCGCGTAACTTCGACTAATGCACATCTATAAAGACATAAATTAGACACATGAATTAGACTAAAAGAACCTATTTTGTAAAGATCTTCTCTTTCGTGGTACCAGTTATATAAACACCGGATGTAACCCGAAAGACTCTTAAGAACAATAATCGTAACGAAAAAGAGGTAGAAGCCACGGACTTAGCTGCATTGAAAATAATAATGGGGGTTTTACTGAATAAACAGCAGCGATAATATGACTTGATAAAGGATTATTAATCTTTTGAACGTTTACTGCATTCACTTCGAACGGTCCCGTAGTCTCTAAATTCGTTAAATCCCTACAAAAGCTCACAGTTGAAACGCCTACAGCTACAGAAAACAATGTTTGCGACGAAAACACTGGTGACAACATTGATGACTGTTGGCGTCAATGACGACAACTACACGATAATGGTAAAAACAGAAATCGAGATGGAAAAGTGGCAAACGGTTTAGGTTTTTCCGCATGCTGTAATAGCTTTAGGAAACATAAATTAGATTATTACCTGTTTATGAAAACATAAACTAGACTTAATAATAGCTTTATGAAACATACATGAGTTTATTGCATGTTTATGAAAACATAAACTAGACTTAAAGATATTTATTTTATTAGCATATATGTTTCACTAATGCACTTTATCAACATAGAAGCTGGGCAAATGCAAAACTATAATTGCATAAATTAGATTAAAGCACATTTATGAACTCATAAATTAGAACATTTGACATTTATAAACGCTAAATAGATAGAACAAACCAATTAACATTCAGGCTTATATATACATTTAATTAGTTATGAATAACTTATGCAATTCAGCTTATGCGTATTCATGAAATCATGATTTTAATAGAATGAATTCTAACAACTCGCCTCATTATCCGGTAGTTGGATGGTCCCTCTGGAGCTCAGTTTAGCTAAATATTAATATAAATGAACAAATACTTACTAATCATGATTATTTCTATTCTAAATTTTTTTTAAATTTTGTTCACATAAACATAATAAATTACATCTCCATACGATTACAACAGCTTAGGTTAACCCCCACAGCCCCATTTTACAATTACTAATAAAGGAATTTACTGGTAAAACGTAAATCAAAAACTTACATTCATCGCGAACAAACAATTATTGCTTTTCACTACACATTCATTTACACAAGTATAACTAAATTTAGTTATAAAAAATCTAACATATAGTTTAGTGTTTTTAAATTACACTCGCTCGGAGCTAATAGTTCATAAGAGAGCTTAAATTAATCAATTGTCTACATTTATTTTTTTAATTAAATTAAATATACTTTAATTTAACAAATTTTAAAAAATAAATGAATTTAATGTCTCATCTTCACCTACTGACCTCTGAATATTAAACTCAGCAAAGGGTTTTCTGCATTTTTCAAAAGGGCGATAATATTGATCGGCAGTTTTGTTCTATTTTTCTCTGACCATCCTCCAACGTCGTAGCTAATTTTCTATCGGAAATCAAACAAATGAGAAAAAAATTATTATCAAAATAAGATGGATATATTTGAAGAAAAAAGACCAAACAAATAACCCTTTTTTGCCAGAAAATTGATGGCGATACTTTGAAAAACACGTTAATAACGAAGATAATAGCATTGATAACCAGAGATGTAGCACGTTTTTTAAGTACTCGTACATGGACACGTACTTGAAGCTTTGGTACTCGTACTCGTTTTTCACTCAGTACTGAGTAGCAGATATGTAGTACTTGATACTAGTACTTGTATTCGAGTACGTTTTCCAAGTACTCGTACTCGATACCATGGTACTCGTACTCATATTCGTATCGCACCATAAGTACTCGCAACATCTCTGTTGATAACGTCGGATAATATAATATTACCTCTTTGTGGAAATGTGTTATCGTGAAACAATTCGGCTTCTTTGGATCAAGTTCCACTGCCGATCCTCCATCCAGATGACCTGCGCTGACGATGATAGACAGATCCGGTTCACCGCTCTAGTTACCAAAAATTAAATATCGTTTTTTTTCTGTGATTTGAACATAAGATGGAAGAAAAAGTTATCGTTCAAATAATTAATAATACAGGCAGAAATCAAAACTTGATTTTTTAGATGCATTTCGAGTTCGAATCCTGACCAATCATAATGCAACGAATATTTAATTCAAATAATTTTAAATGCATTAAACAAGCTTCAATAGAAGGATATTTTCATAGACTTTTTTAGTTCACGAAATAGCAGGTTTGCATCCCAATCGGGCTAAGGCAACTCCGATGCCCAGAAAGTCATTCTGCTTGGCGTCAGCTTACAGCTCAGCTGCTACAGCTCAGCTGCTACAGCTCAGCTGCTACAGCTCAGCTGCTACAGTTCAGCTGCTACAGCTCAGCTGCTACAGTTCAGCTGCTACAGCTCAGCTGCTACAGCTAACGGCTCTCCGGCGTTGAATTATTTCTGGAGCCAACACGCTTCCTAACTTCAAAAATACTTCTGCGCTTTCCTCAATGAAATCAGTGCAAGAAAAACCCCAAAGAAGTGCTAACCCCTCTGAAACAGGAATCAACAGAATTCAGTAATCCTTTAGGACCCATAATGTAGGCCTGCAGAAATAAAATAAAAAACTGATTTTAAGAAACCATTTTTTTAATGCTTTAAAATCACGCAAGCCTGTCGCTTGTGGGATTAGATTAGATTTAGATTTTTCGCATTAAACGAGACATGGTCGAGGGCATTGGTATTTTCTTCCCATTGCTATTTTTGTCTTCAAATACACCGCCGGGTTTAAAAAATTATGAGTTTATTTTTAAAAACAAGTGTCGTCTTTGTTTAGCTTTGCTTATAACAAATATTTAAATAAACTCATACAAGTTTTTCTATTAAATCTACAAGACACCTTACTTGTTGTTTATGATAATTTTCTCATTCTTTACTATCCGAACTTATAGTCTTAAAAAAACAAGCCTGAACATATACGTGTACTGTGTAGGCATGTGATTGGTTTAAATTTAAAACAAACGGTAAATGAATTAAATCCAATGTGACCATTATTCCTCTGTTGTCTTGCAGGGTTTTTGGCGTCCATTCCAGTTCTTCAGACAAATAATCATCTTCTACCAATTGGAAATAATACTGAAATTAAGAATCATATTTTTGCATGTAGTTTTTTTTCATTTTAAGCTCAATAAATGTGTATTTATCAATACTTAAATCATCTAAAGTTCAGTTTTTATGCTCAAATGTTTATGCAAAATGAAAAATGTAATGTCTCATTTATTATGACAGTATAAAGATTGTCTCTGTTATACTCCTAGCAGTAGGCACTTTTTTCAATTATCCAATAATTTTCATTTCATTTAGGCGATAAAACAGATGTTCAATAATATTTTTACAGAAATGCGGAAAATTTGGCTCAGCCATTTTTTAAATTTTTCCAATTCACAGTCTGATAATAAAATAAATTGGAAAACCCTCAGAAAAAAATAATAATTGGACTTTCCAAATTAATTGCCAGGCCCCTTAAACGTTTCGATGGTTTTACTCACCTCGACAAACATGCAGTGAAGGATTTCTTCGGTAATGTTAATAAAGAGCTGCTCATAAGAGTTTCTTTCCACATTTTCCAGCCCATAGAAGTCTACAAGGTCTATTTTCGCCCCGTTAACCTTGTCCCTGCGGGCGGGACCAAGGATGGTATTGATCCGGCTGACCAGCCAAGAAAAGAAACGAGTGTACACGGACCGGAGCAGGAAGTCTAAGAAATCTGAAAATGTGTAAAATTCAAATGAACTTGCGCGCGAAGAGTACAAAACCAGTGCTCGCGAACTTCAGACAGTCAAGACAATTTACATACGCCCAATACTTAGCTAGAGCAGCAGGTACATATGACAATGTTGCCAATAATAAGATCCGACCTGCTTTGTTCAAATTAAGTGCGAAGCCATCTAGGGGCTGTAGCATTAGTTTTTATTCTGCTATATTGATTTAGTATTATTGCCATTAATAATAGCATTTTATAGTTTTAATATAAACTACAAAAATCAACCTTCAGCCTCGTCCCTGTTGTATGCTTTCTTGATTTTTTCTCCGGATTGGACAGTCTCTTTCGAATACAAACATTCCTCCAGCTCTTCTTCGTCCAATCCGAGAACTTCCTGTTGTCGAACAGAAAAATGAGCAACTAGAAGACCTATTTTTGACGCGCCACAAATCGTTTTCAAAAGATTTTTGCAAAAGTTTGATGACTTTCTAACAAAAAAAGCTCTTATATTTAAAAAAAAAGTAGTTAGTAATAAATATTTTATGCTATACCAGTTTTATTTGTGTAATTAACAATTTGTTAAATATTAAAAATATGTGATTATTAATGAATAAAAGACCGCTGAGTTTTTCAATATTTCCTTCGAGTTATCGTCTAACGAGACATCCCCATACTTGGACCTCGTGTATACCAAGTTGCCGAGGTTGAGTATTGTGGCCAATAGGAAGATAACATCCGTCTGCTCCTAGGTACGAAATTATTCAGCCATCATTATGTTCAATCAGTCAATCGATTGGCGGTTATCAATCAATCAATTCAAATAACTAATTTATCAAAAATTCAATCAATTCAGACAAGAAATTTCAGTCAATAAGCAATATGACTATGACGCAAGACATACGACCACATATAATGGTACATGATGGCACAACGGCAATGGCAATGTCTGCATACCTGGGTACTAAATCCAAGTATTTTCATCGCTTCTAGAAGATTGTCTTGTTTCGTTTTGAGTCCATTCATCCCATGATCTTTGAACGGTCCGGAGTTTTTCAAAATTCTAAAATGAAAATGAATTGACTTTAGCAGCCATTGTAATATTACTCTACTGTGATCTCTTTTATACCCATGAAATGTCGTCTTCAATCTGTTACCAAAATTTATCATGTTTTAAAACTGACAGATATATTTTCCTAAAACTTTTTTTGTAGATCCACAGTTTTCACACCGTTATATTCAAGTTTCAGCGACAAAAGAACCTTAGTTCTTGCGGCAGTGAAACTTGTCACAAAGACTCTTTGCTGTCATGTCTGATGAGTCGGATGACATTGCAAGGTAATCAATTTTAAAGAAAAAAAGCTGACATATCATTTAAATGATTTATGCAAAAACCTGTACGGTTGAATTAATATAGGAGATTTAAGAAATTAGAAAGAATTTAAAACTTATTTTATTTTTGTAATGAGTTCTTATTTTGGTCAGCAGTAAAACAGCGTTTAATTAGACTAGTATAACAAGTTTTCTTTACCTGTAAGGAGTTTTTTCCGGATTGGTACCCTGGCTGGCTAGGACACTGTAGAAGATATGAAAATTAGATTCACCCTTTGGCTGATCTGTCACTCGCCACTGATCCAGGAGGAAGTGAGAAACGTTAATTCCAGTAATGACACCTGACCCATAAAAAGGAATCCGAAAAATCACAAAGATTCGATTGGGATAAATTTAATTTACGGTTAAAGTTAAAAGTTAAAGTACATTCGTTTTTGAGTGCAACTTACATGCACGAACAGACCAGCGGCCACTTTACAATGTTTTCAGCACGCAGATAAGACTAGCGTATGCCTATGGCAGCCCCGCATATTACTCGCTAGCTCCACAAGCGCACAAAGGACTTAAACCCCCAACCAAATACAGTATATACAATTTTTTTGTATAGAAATTGTAGTTTTTATGATACAAAAACAACCCACTTCGATCGGTTCCAAAATACATTGTAATGGTTGATGCAAATCTTGACGAATTTTTGTTGGTAGCCGTCGCTGCATTTCCAAAAGCTTCGAGGATGGTATAGAGCTGTTTAAATAATTTGTTAAACTTTTCAGATTGCTAAATAAATTTAGAAAAATACTTTTTTGGGTTGAGTTATTTCATTTTCGTACAAAACTATGATTGTAAATTGTTTTTCTAAAATGAAACGTTCGCCAAAAATTTCAAAAGTGAAAAAATA
>OZ022241.1:4306466-4388966 GCA_963978895.1 Erpobdella octoculata | reverse complement strand
ATAATACGAATGGAGATTTCACAACCGCGTGAAGAGGAGGAGCTTTTAGTACTGCTGAGAGGCGACGGTTGAGCAAATGAAAATACTCACGTACTTGTTGAGCTGAATTGCATTACTTTACTAGTATAGGTTTGATCACAATTTAAAAACTTATCTATAACCAGAAAATCGATACAAAGTTTTTATACCCTTTGCTTCCACCTCACGAACCCTGTTTCGTGACATAGGTACTCCTTCCTGGACGAACGCCCCCCCGCCCACCCAGTCCCCTTATCCCGTTCTCCGCCTAATGAGGATCTGAAGACACAGCGCTACATTAATTTTCATATTCTGCAAATTAGTTATGAAAAAAAGACTGTAGAGTTGTTGTGTGTTTCTTTGTTCTATGGTAAGTGACTATAGCCATGATTTTGATGAATTTGTGGAACAAACTAAGCTTTTTTTCGTGACAACCTGTATAAACAATTGTCCTTTTAAACAGCCTCATATTTTTTTTTTCGATTGAACGTCTCTGATCACTTTTTTTTTAATATACATCTCATATCATGCTGTGTAGGTCTATGGCCTGTAAGCCTGTATGTGTAGGAAATAATAGGAATAGCTACCTGTTTTGTGCCATAGTTTGGGAGCACTTGATTGTTCTACTAGCTTTAGGCTTTGTTTCGTCGAATGAAAAAATGCTTATTATAATTATAACGTGCGAACAAGCAGCCTCGCTGCAATTGTGTTTATAATTTGCACTTTCGCTTACTTATAGTACTTTTTTTTAATTTGTTTCGTTTTTTGCAATGAAATGCTATGATGGGACTTATATAAAGACAAAAAAGGCGGTATTAAATAACTGCAAAAATGTTCATGTATGTGAGAGATGTTGCGATATTTAAGGATTAATGTCAGGTCATAACATAATACTGCTCTTTACTCGTGAAGATTTAAGTAAATTTTTAACAAAATTATATTCATTTGTAATATGATAAACACAAAAGATCATCATTTATAGAACCAAATTAACACTCTTCTGTTTTTTTTTGTATTGTATTGTTTTGCATTTAATGTTTTCATGAGCAGAGTCATCCATCCCTAGATTCGCAGACGAGTGCACGCCACACGCACGCGCACAGGCTTGAAACATACGCCGCTGCTGGCCTGATTGTCGGGCCCAAATATAATAAACTGCGCCTTGCTTCTCAGATTCAAATTTACTGTCGTTTGCGCCAAATTTGCTGTTGAAATTTCGAGTTTCTTTTTTATTATTACTGCTTGACTGTGCTGAGTTCGAATTGTAAGTAAATGGTTTTTTTCTTTGTTGTTTGGAGTTTTTTTTTTCAAATTGACGACATAATAAGATCGTAAATTGGATGAAGTGGTAAGATATGATTTGTGTCGCTAACAATAGATTATTAGATCGTTAATGCAACTCGTCATTGCTCTGCCTTAGACTTGATTTATGTACGGTATTATTCTGCTTACTTAAACTCTGTGGTTGATCTGTTTTTATTCCATGTTTTCTATTCCATTGTTATTTTTAAAGTTTTTATAGAAAACCTTTTTAAAATCACATTTAGAATGGTGTTTATTTTGATATTATGGTGATTATTTAATATAAAATTAAATAAAAAAATCAAACGGGTGGGGGCATCTGTCAAACCATCATAAATAATAGTTATTATATATATCTAAAGTCTAAACTGTATAATATATTATATTCATGAACTGAACTGCGCAGCCGATTTGTCAAGATAATAACCTCTTACAGTTCTATAACTAACTGGGTCTATTTTCTTTATTCATCAGACTCTGACGAAAAAATATTTAAAGATATAGGTTAATATCCTCCAGTTGAACGTTCTAAGTAGATTTTCGATAGAAATACAACATAGCTTCTACGTTGGGGGATTCATGGGCAGATGCAAATAATTAATTACGGCGTGATATTGGTATATAAACAGAAAGTTGGAGATTAGGCAAATAAAGAAAACTACATGAGAACCAAAATCTCACTAACAAAAACGAAGGATTAAGTTAAGAAGTTTGATGGATTATTGAATGAATGAATAGGTGAATGAATGAATGAATGAATGAATGAATGGCAGAAAAAGAGAAGGAGAAAATGTTTACAACACAAACTCATTCAAGGTAGCTGGCCTCTAAAATTAAAAGCCTATGAAATGAATGAAAGATTGGAAAAAAAAACTTAGGACAAAAGATACCATGTGATCATTTGATCTAGCTGTGTAAGTGTGTTTATCTGTTTGTTTGTTTGCTTGTTTGTATTAAGTGAGGTGCATTAATTAATTATCGGTCACGTGTGAAGAAGTTACATTGGTTATCAAGTTATCAGACACCTATCTTCTTTTTGTTGAGCTATAATAATATAATTACTGTACATCATGTGCTTATCCATTGTTATCGGCAACGGCAACGACAACAACGAATATCATAAATTAGGAGATATTTTATTCAGGTCTTCCGAACTTCAGTCTCCAGTTTGATGCGAAGAATGAGTCATTCTTTTCCCCCTGCACACAAACTGGCGAACAACATCTCTCTCTTTCTCTCTCTCTTTCTCTCTCTCTCTTTCTCCTTCTCTTTCTTTCTCTCTTTCTCTTTTGCTACCTATTGTACAACAGCGATATGCTGGTTATTGGGGAGGGGTGTATAACCATAATGGTTTCGTCCTCAACCCATGTATTCAACTCATTCTATAATATAAGTTTTTTTTCAGATTTGGATTCATAACTTGAACTATAGTTCTTTTAACTATCTTAACTTTGCTGGAAGAGATGTGATTATTATAGAAATGTATTCAATATAGAATATTCAATACAAATATACATGTATGTGTGTATTTTCCCCAGGATATTTCCATTGATCTATTCCCATCGGTCAACCACAAACAGAATCTTCCTGACATGGCTGATAGTAAGTATAATTATAATTTTATAGTAATGGCTGGAGCAGTAATGATTATTACAAAACATGTGTGTTTGGCTGTTGTCATGGAGACTGACAGTTTCTATTTATTTATTTAATTAATTACTCGCTTATTATTATTACTTAAGACTCAAAAGGTGAAACAGTGTGCATATAATTGCCTCGTAAAGCATTTTCTCGGTGAACACATATTGACCTTTATTGCATGGTATTGGTCTTTTTTTTACGAATGTATTATTATGATGGTGATGATTATGATGATGATTTGCTTGTTGTTACAAATGTGATCATTTTGTGGTGATTATCATTTATAAAAATGTCATCGTTATAATCATCATCACCATCTCTTTCATTGTCAAAGCACAAAATCTTATAAATTTCAGTGAAACAAAATATTGCCTTGATGATGACCATCATGTTTTAAGGTGCAACAGAAAGAACTGTGCTGGGATGTGGCATGATGATGATGATGATCTCTGAGTCATCAGCCCCAATACAATATTGCTGCTGGTGACTCACTTTCTCAATTTAAATGAGTAGTCCAGTCTGTTCTTTCTCTCCATCCCATGAAAATGTTCAGTCATTCTTGGATCCACTGTTATTGGTTGCTACTGTCCTTGTAACTATCCCACTATATTATATATATATTGATTTCAAATACACTCGATGTGTGTATGTATACGAAAGATGTTCAAATTACGTTTTTTTTTGTTTTTTTTTTTCAATTGAATCATGTATTGTCATCCAATATAAAGATATGCTGAAAGTTTTGGCTTCTTAGCTAGTCAAAAAGCTGTTTAAATTTTACTTGCAAGATTTGTGTACAGAGAAAGCCATGCACACACACACACACACAGATTGTAACCTAAATAAAAGTTTGTAAAAAATTAAAAGCTGCCGAATTACAAAATTTAAATGATTTGTGAAAAATGAAGTTTTTAACGGTTCACTTGTTTTAATGTTCACATATTCTTTTTCGACAACTGGGGCACCTTGTGGACAGCATGTTTTTCAGTTACAACTAATACCTACCTGAACAGATTTATACTTGACAAGATCTTGATAACTTCTTTGAGTTGTTTCTTTCTATTCTCTTGGATCATCCATCCGCACACGCTTTACATAAAACTCTATTACCTGTTTCCCAGTTGTTTATTTGATTTAATTTATCTTCAGACATTGATGAGGCTGCAAAGAGACAGAGCTGCGGTGGCATCGCATACGACGTCATCATCAAGCCGGCCAGCGGCGAACTGCCCCACGTCCTGCCCACCAGTCCTACCAGAGAGAAACCCTCCATCTCTCAGGAGGACATCGACAGGAAGTTGAAGGAGGCTGAAGAGAGGAGACGGGTATGCAAGATGATGAGATTTTTTTCATTCCATTTGGCTTGGCATGGTTCCTGTAAATTATTTCTAAGAATTTTTTTTATATTACGTTCCAAACATTGTCAGTGACAAACTTGTGTGCAATTAAATCTCTTTTAGCACAAATAATTTATTATTTAATTTTACACCTGCATTGTGTGGTTAATTCATTTTTATGAGAGGCAGTTGGTTGTGTAAGGTAAGGTTTGAATTTTTGCAAAAATGTCCATCGAACGTTTTCAATCACTTCAACTACTCACTCACTTGACTGTTTTTGCACTTTCTCTCAAATTATCTCTTTCTCTCATTGATGTTTGCAGCAACTGGAGGCTCAGAAGCTGCAGACGCTGATCAAGGAGACCGAGAAAGTTCACGAGGTCAACCAGAAAGTTCAGGACTTGGAGGAAAACTTTTCGAAGGAAGTTGAAAAGAAGTTGCACGATAAGATAAACGCATCGGAAGAAAACAAGAGAGCACAGGAGATCGCCAGGCTCGAGAAGCTCAAAGAGCATGTGAGTATTTTGAGTAGTAGGGATGGGTGGAAATAAGGATTATCGAGGGATTATTGCATATGTTAATGTTTTTTGTCATGGATATTTCATACGTAGTACGTTTTGGCTCAGCTTTGACCGAAAGAATGTTTTATATATTTATATTTTGTATGTTTTATAATCACTTTTTTTTAACAACTACTAAATAATTTCATTTTTTTTGATACAATGTTTTAATAAATTTTCGAGATATTTTGTTATAAAAACTGTCACATAAGTTATGAGACCAAGTCAAAATTAAAGTGGCAATACTTGCAAAACATACTTGCTCCATATGGGCAGCAAGCCAAGAACCCTATTAACTTTTCTGCCTACAGTAGGTTTTCGTACTTTTTTGACATGCGAGCAGTCTGTTTAACTATATTTAATTAGCACTCTATTAATGAGACTAAAATATGAGTTTGTTAAGTGTAAAATTGTACTAATTTTTTAAATGCATGTTTTGTTCATCATTTGTCACTAAAAAATGATTACAGAGATATGTTTATGACAACGTTATCGTGTCTGCCGTCAAAAACTGTGTAGTTAAGAAAGTTTTATCTGTACAAGTTGTACATCACAATAGATAAGTGTTTTAAATGTTTATAAAAAAATCTTAAAAATATCTTTACATATTTAGCTCATTAAAGCTTTGAACAAATAATTGGATTAGTATACACTGAGCATTTTATTCTAAAGAAAAAAAGACTGCATTATAATTTTTAAACATCCACTGCCACCAATCAAATAACATGTGTTGAGGTTCCATTATCTTTTTAAGGATTATCTTTTTAAGGTCGTTCATCCCTGTTAACTTGATGAAAACTAAGTGGAAAAATATAAAAAAAGATTACTGGCTTGTTATTTTGAATGAGTTGGATTTTATTTACTGAATTGCTTATTTTATTAGAAAATGATTTTGGTTTTTTTTATGATAAATTTGTTGTTAGTACTATTCTCTAGTTTTGTGTATGTGTGTGTGTGTGTGTCCCACAGCCTATAGAAATGATCAATTGATTTTATTTATTTTTCCTGCTTAACAACAGGATCGACATGTTGAAGAAGTCAGAAAGAAGAAATTGGAGCAAGCCTCCAGCAGTGGTGGCGTTTCTCCGGATGCTTGAGGCTGCACGACCTTATAAGGAGATGACCTTATAAGGTGATCGGAAAGAAAGAACCTGTTGTCTGTTTGATGAGAGTGAACCGTTGTGGAGTGTAAAGTTATATATATATATATATATATGGATAAGCGAAACTGTAACGAGTAAACCATGTTGTTCTTTGACATTGTCAATCACATCTCATTCCTTTAGTTCTTTCATTCGGTCTGTCTTTAAAAATATGCATACTATATAACATACTATTGCAACTGCAAATCAAAATATGCTTGATCTGGGCTTTTTTATTCATGTAATTGGCTAATAATTAGTAAAGAACTTAATGAATGAGTCATGTACTGTACTAGCAATCAGAGTGTGCAAGGTTCGAATCTAGACTCATATCCTGTCTGTTCGTTTAAGGCTTTCTTCTGTGCTCTTTGTTGTTTTCTTTATCTTGGTGGTTTTATTCATTAATGTTAAATGTTGCTCATCTTTATTATCAGTTATGTCGTTGTTCATCACATCATTCAATGATAATGCTTATCACACATTGGTCACTTGGTGACTTGTAGCTGTTAATAAATGATAACATTGACTGTAGGGTGAGCCAACAGCACATTTATTTGCCTTATGTCTCACCATGGAAGTGACTTATCATTAATGGCCAATAATAACTTCAAACCAATAGCAAGCAGAATTTCTCAGTTTTCCATAGCACATGTTCTCTTACTAATATATGTCAACTCTTTTGATATAAACATCTACATAACATCATTTAAATCTTTACTTAAATATTCTCGAGCATTGTGGCATATCAAAATAGTCTCTAATTTTGTTCTCTTTGAGGTTTAAAGTTTTTCTATTATCCATCATATTTGACTCAATTATTTTCAATCGTGATTCTTGTGTTGTTTGACCGTGTGATTAACCAGGAAACAGTCCAGTCATTGATGCTTCATCGTTTTGTTGCATTTGTCTGCTTGTTTACTTAAAAAAATAAAGCTATTATGATTATCTTATATATATATCTCAATTCTGGAATTGTTAAACGTCTAAAAAATAAAAGGTTAACGTGTGCAGTTAGGATGTGTTTTTTTATTCACCAGGTTATCAGCAACGTTTTTCGTTGTATATGAATTATAGGAATATTATTTTAACTGAGTTTAGCGAGTTTGTAAATTGCCAGCGAATCGGCGATAAGATGTACTATAAATTTGTCAAACTGGCCTGGAAGCCCTTTTCAACACTGGAGTCAAGCTAGCAGGCGCTCGTAACGTTCTACCTGACACACTTTCTCGTGATTGGTTGAAGAACAAAACAAAACTGGGTCGAACGAAATTTAAGATGCACGAGACTTCAACGTGCTTGTCGCGTTGGGTTTGTGCTTGACTATATCACGCCAACCGATTTGATCTGATTTTTTTTTCTTTGGTCTTGTCGGGTTGGTTTTTTTTGTCGATGTGAACAGGTCTTTAGCACTCACGTTGAGACTTACCCAATCCTTAGATTACAACCCACTCCTATCCTAGCTGATCTAGCTGCAACGGATTTAAAGAATTAGCCAAATATTGTTTGAATTTATTTAACTGAAAAATGCTAATAATTGCCGTTGGTAAAATCGTTTTTAATGCCAGAAAATTGTTTCCATTAAGGCGATAGAAATATCCATCTAAACTATTCTAAATCCGAGCAATTCAATCTATTGTTTTTGAAGTCAATTCCATTTTTTGAGAACCCAGTTACAAAAAGTAAACTTTCTAAAGTCTAAATTGAAAAGACGAAAAAAACCTGCTATTCTTTAGCCTCCCTGTTAACATAACATAACGTTTATTTTTAAAGTGAATCAGAACAATTAATAATCGTGTGTGAGATCCACCATCAAACATTTAAAAACCATATTTACATAATTTAATTTTAAATTCTTCAACAGTTTCAGCATTCACAACTTCATTCTCCAATTTATTCCATTCATTCGTCACCCTTGCACTGAAGAATTTATGTTTCATTGAACTCTCCCTTTTCTTATATAGCTTAAAGTTGTGCCCTCTGGTACTTTCATATCTCGGTCTTTCAAAAAATCTTTCCGGATTTAGGTCAACCAAGGTCAACCAGCGCTATTGAACACTGCGGAAATAGCGCTATACAAATAATTGATTGATTGAACCAATCCGTTCAATAATTTGTAGGTCTCAATTAAGTCTCCTCTAGTCCTCCTCTTTTCAAGTGTGGTCAGATTACATCTACTCAAACGTTGTTCATAATTCAGTCCTTTTAACTCAGCAATCATCTTTGTAGCTCGTCTTTGCACTTTCTCAATTATGTAGATATCTTTCTTAAGACAAGGGCTCCATGCCTGCACACAGTATTCCAAGTGTGGCCTAACTAGAGATTTATACAATCTTAAAACTGTATCTTTATCTCTGCTGACTATGGTTCTTTTGATCATGCCCAAAATTCTGTTTCCTTTCTTTGCAACCTCTGCACATTGTCTAGACTGTTTAGCATCTTCATTTATTAATACGCCAAGATATTTTTCTTTTTTCGTTTCTTTTAGCTGTATCCCTTCTAACTCGTATTTATATCTTGGATTCCTTCTACCCAAGTGCATAACATGACACTTGTCAACATTGAACCGCATCTGCCATTCCTGCGACCATTTGAATAATTGCACAAGATTGTTTCTCAGCACTTCGACATCGTCACTATTGCACACGGCTTTGCATAATTTAGTGTCGTCAGCAAATTTTGATATTTTAGCTGCTATACCTTCATCAAGGTCATTTATATAGACAGCAAAAAGAAGTGGTCCAAGCACAGAACTTTGAGGCACTCCACTGGTTATTTTCATCCATTTCGAGAAACTTCCTCACTCCCACTTTTTGTCTTCTATCCAGCAACCAACAATCTATCCACCTTAACAGATTACCACTTATACCAACTGCTTTCAACTTTGAAGACTACCTTTGATGAGGAACCGTGTCGAAGGCCTTGGCAAAATCTAAATAAATCACATCCACCAACTGACATGCATCCATACCTCCATAAACCTCCTCAAAAAATCCAACAAATTTGACAAACACGATTTGTTCTTCACAAATCCATGCTGTCTATCTTTAATTAATTTATATTTTTCCAGATGAATCACAATTTCATTTTTGATCATTTTTTCCATAATTTTGCAATCAAGACTAACTGGATTGTAATTGCATGCGTCGCTTCTGTTGCCTTTTTTGAACAGTGGCACCACAACAGCATCCCTCCAGTCCTGCGGGACCTCCCCAGTTTGCAATGACCTATTCATCAATTCTGCCAGCACATCTCCGGTCTCATTTCTGACCTCAAGCAAGAACTTTGGGTGCAGCTCATCCATCCCAGGGCTTTTATCAGTTTTCAATTTTTTAGCATTTCAAAAACTTTCATTTTTGTAAAAACAACTTCAGCTATTAATTCGTCTCTATCTCTTTGAAACAAACTTTAGCCTTAGGGATATAGTGGATATCTTCTTTAGTAAAAACTGATCTAAAATAGTTTATTAGAATGTCATCTGCTCTTTCTTCATCGTTCGTTATTACCTGCCCTTTGTCATCTTTTAATGGACCCACTTAGTCTTTTTTCTTCTGTCTACTTCTCACATATTTGTAAAAACTTTTGCAATCCATTTTTATATTGTTTGCCAATTTTTGTCCATACTCCAATATTTTAATTGTTTTTTTTTCACTTTATTTCTTTTCTTTTTGTATTTTTCTTTTAATTCCTTTAATTTTTCTGTTGAATCAGTTTTGTCACCTCCATAGATATCTATGGTCACCTCCATATATATATATATATATATATATATGGTCACCTCTATCGTCAGTGTTGAATTGGTGTGTCTATTTTTTAGAGTTTTAACATCGGAGAGCTACTAAAATGGCAGGCAACGAAGATTCCGAATATATCAGTCCTAGGTTGTCGTTTTTTGAGGATAGTATATCCTTAACTGCCTTCTTAAAACCAGGTTTGCAGTTTATTGGTTAAAATTTGTCTTATTTTAAACTAACTAAGTTAGGTTTATAAGTTTATTTTTATTTACTGTACCTTCTTCGGCGAAGTGCCACCGACGAGTTAGCCACGGAAAATTTTGTGTGACTTGGGTTTCTTGTTTTTTTTAGATAAAAAGGCAGATTCAAGAATGTCAGCGCCAAACTCTGAAACCCCCTTGCCCTCTGCCTCATTGAACTTATTTGACTTATTCAGCAGCGGTAAAAATAAGGAATTATTTAATTTATTCTAATTTAGTTGTTGGTATAATAACTACTATAACTATAAGTATAGAGTAGTAGAGACTTAGGATTAATTTGGTGATGTGACACACATGTGCTTGGTAGTTATGTTAAGCAAATTTAAAATTTTGTATTACCAATGAATTAAGCTTAAATGAATTTTTTTTGTTTCAGACACGATTGTTCCAGAAGATTCATCAGACAAACAACAGGCATACAGGCAGTCATTAAACGAATCTGATGACGAAACTCATCGGCCTCTAGGTATTTATTGTTTTGTTTGTTAAATCTCATTAATAATATATTTCTTAGTCGATTTTGATATTAATTTTGTGATGTTCATTAAACAAAAGTTCTTAAACATGGTTTAAAATCGCAGGAAATACATCATGTTGGAACTTTTGTGTAAAGAGACAGAAGAAGAAAGGACTTCCAATGGGTATTGTTTCCATACTTTTATTACTTAAATTCTATTAATCCATGTGTCAATGCTAACTTTATGTTAATCAAAAATCAGTAAATTGCCTGCTCAAATAGCAAAATGCTTTTGCTTATTTAAAAAAAATATTCTTAATAAAACCACACGCACTGAAGTAGTTCATGTGGATCATTCTAATGATCCGATATGATCTTTTAGGACTGCTAGCGGTCAAAACCGAAACAAACAGCAAAGAAAATCTAGTTTCAGGAGGTTTCTAAAACTTAAATTTCTTATTTTCGGATTCTAGTATTTAATATGCCGAAAAGTGTCGAATCTAATTAATCTAAATTTTTCTTGGTAGATTGTGCAGAAGTCCCAGAGAAGATGGCAGACCCAGTGACCTTGGAACGTCCTGCTGAACATTCGTTTGATCCGGCTATGTATGTGCACAGGTAAAAAGTCTTTTTCGTCGATTTTTGAAAACTACCTGCATAGACCAGACGCATTATTAATATTTCAATAATCGACAGTCTTCCTAAGACAATAAAGAGAAGATTGAAGGCCTTAAAGAAACTGCAAGTGCAGGCTAACAACTTGGAGTCGGAATTTTTCGAAGAACTCCATGATCTCGAATGCAAGTACCAAGCCAAATATGAACCTCTATATGCCAAGGTGGGTACCGTTCACGTCAATTGATTGCCATTTATTGCGTTTGTAACTCCTGAAATTTACCGGTTGATATTTACAGAGAGGAGATATCGTAAATGCCAAGATCGAGCCTACGGATGAAGAATGCGAGTGGTCTGGTACGGATGAAGATCCCGTGGTGAGTTGTGTTTTGATACTTTGTGGTTTGCATGAAAATATCAATTGATATTTTTCATTTAATAATTTCTTAACAGTCAGATAAGTTTGAAACTCTAGCCATCGATGAAAAACCGGCCAAAGAACACAATTTTGGTGAGTTTTCCTGTTTTTTTTAAGTTTTATGGGTTGAAAAAATTTTTTTATTGTTATTTTATATGGACTATACTATAAAATATCTCATTCCGTGTACAGATGAGTCAACGAAAGGTATCCCGGAGTTTTGGTTCACTATTTTCAAGAATGTGGACATCCTCAGATCCATGGTTCAAGTAAGTAGTTAAGAATGTTTAACATATAACAGTTTATGTATATGTTTGTAAATAATATTGTTGTGTTACAGCCACACGACATACCAGCCCTGAAACACCTCCAAGACATTCAGGTCCATCTCCACGACGACAAGGTACATTATTTCCTGTCATTGACGCTTTGAATGATAAATTGGTTTTTGATTTCGTACTTTATCATCACTGCAGAGCTTCAGTTTGGACTTTCTCTTTGATGAGAACGAGTTCTTCACGAACAAAGTACTGACGAAGAAGTACTTCCTGAGGTTCAAGCCTGACGAGGATGATCGGAAAATCCACAAAGGACCTGAGGTTTACAAGTGTACTGGGTTAGTTAACATTCATCTTTTATCATAAAACATTATGTTGTTGTATATGTTTTTATGCTAAAAGTATATCTAAAATGTCTTCAAATTAAAAGTTTCGTCTATGTCTGGCCGACATTTTAACGCATAAATAGTTTCTTTTCATGGTGGAAACGGATTCTTACTCTGGATTACGAGTCCACTAGAGTGGGTGAAATACTTTGAGGGACTGCTTTCGAATCGTAGCTCACGCAGTAGTAGAGCCGCGGTCAAATCCCACTGAAACTCTTTATTCATTTATGAATTTTATTAAACATTTCAGTTGTCAAATCGATTGGAAGGCAGGAAAGAACGTGACCGTTCGTCTGGTGAAGAAGAAACACAAGGGGCGAGGTGTCAAGAGAGTGCAGACCAAGACTGTTCAGAATGATTCCTTCTTCAATTTCTTCAATCCGCCAACAGGTACATCTATACACCAAATATTTGTTTCTAATTGTTATTTAATTTGTTATATAACTGTTATTTATTTTTAAATGTTTTTAACTTTTGATTATTTTTAAATTTATTTAACTTTAATTTATTTTAAATTTAATTAACTACGTATTTTTATTTTTTCAGTTACTGAGAATGAGACCATGGTGAGTTGACATTTCAATTTGTTTCATTTATCATGTATCTTGGTGCATAGCGCATAGTTATTATTCTTATACAGCATATTTTTATGACGAATTATAGCCGGTGAGATTACGTTCCGATGTTGTCGTAACTTGTTCTATATTCATTATTTATATTAATCGGCAATAACTTTACCGATATAAACCGATAAAGCATTTGGCAATTATAATAATAATAATTAAAATATGGGCTGATTTTGAAATTTGTTCTACTCAATTTACAGTTCTCAGCTAGCTAGCTGACTGTACAGTGTACTGCAACATTTGGCAATATCTGTTTGATTTGCCAGAGCTATGAAAAATTATAATTTCAAAACTTGTTTAATGTTTTGTACAAGTATCTGCAGAAAACTGAATAAAGTCATAACAAAGCTTATGATCTTTAAAATCTACAGAAAAAAAAGTATAAAATATTTAGATTAAATTTAAATGGTTTCCAGGATGAGGAAACAGAAGATATCCTCGAAGCCGATTTCGAGATCGGACAGTTCCTGAGGGAGAGGATCGTAGCGAGAGCCATCTTCTACTATACTGGAGAGTGCCTCGATGAGGATGATGACGATGAGGTTTGCTCTTGTTGTTGAGATGCTCGTTGATTTGAGTTGTTTGTTTTTATTACTGTTGTGTTGTATAGATTTTTCAGCTGTTTACATTTTTGTTTGTTTTGTATCGTTACAGTACGTGGAGGCAGAAGAGGGAGAAGCAGCCGAGGTTAACAACTTTTGGAATGAATTTTTTTGTATGAAAGGAAATGTAATGTTGTGTTATGTGTTGTAATGGTGATATTAATAAAAAAAGTGGTTTTCCCGCAATGGCCTCGCTTTAAATCCCAGTAAGTCTGACACCATACTCTTAGGCACTGCCATCCTCATTGGCCACGCTCTGGTCAGCTCGCGGCTTGATTATGCCAACTCGATCCTCTATGGTGCTCCCAAATCTTCCATCAAAGTACTCCAAAAAATTCAAAACACCCTCGCACGTATAATTCTACAAGCGGACAGGTCGGTTCACTCTGCTTCCTTACTGAATCCAATCCACTGGTTACCAGTTGATAAAAGAATTAAATTTAAAATTGCTACAATAGCATTCAAGGCTGCTTCAACCTCCACTCCCAGATATCTCTCTACCTTGCTACACCCATACACTCCTTCCCGTCAGCTCCGCTCTTCAACTCAATTTCTTCTTCAATCCCAATTTTCACACACTAAGTTTGGTGCACGAGCTTTCCGTGCTGCAGCTCCTCTGGTTTGGAACTCACTTCCTTCCCATATCAAATCTGCTTCATCTCTTTCCCTCTTTAAACGTACTTTAAAAACTCATTTTTTCCAGTTAAATTAGTCAGCTCATCTCACGTTCACCCGCCTCAGATTCGTTTACGACATTGGCGTTAAATAAATTTGATTTGATAATTTTCAGTTGTTTACATTTTTGTTTGTTTTGTATCATTACAGTACAAAAAGGCAGAAGAGGGAAAGGTATACTACTTTGTTGTTATAATTTTGGTATATTAAGTTAGCAATGATTTTATCTATGAATGGCTGATTAAGAAAAAAAGTAAAATTTTGTTTAATTTATTCCTATAGTAAGTGATGTGCTTAATCTAAAAATTAAGTTGAAAAATTGAACTTTAGGTAGAGATGGAATCCTTGGTCGTCATCCCAACACATGAGGGTTTTTTTGTAAAGAAGCCTCCCTGTTTTCCAATGATGTTTGAACCAGTGAAATTTGAAGAAACCGTCTTCACTTCATTGGTAGTAAAAGGCTATCTCCTAGCCTTCAATGACAGAAACACAGAAGAACCTGTTTGCAAAGGTTTGTAATCCTAGCGAGAAGTGCTTAAAGTTTTTTTATTATTATTAAATAACTGTTAATGAACAATTAATTACAGAACTCAGGTTCTTCAGGGTTGAAGCAAAAAGAATCAACGGTGTATGGTATGTGAGTATAGAGAAGAAGAACATTCGTGATAAATCCGCGTGTTAGAGTGACGAACCACCGGAGTTCACTCAGGTTGCTGAGAAACAAACACAGCCAGTAGTATTTAAGGCTACTATTTTAAGTTTGAGGCCTTTAGGTGATTAGTAAACAGTAACAGTGTAGGATTCGGGGGGGGGGGGGGTTGGATTTGTGTGATAGTTTATATAAATTAACTAACTGACCTTGTGACATGGAAAGGGAAAACATTGTAAAATTTAATATCGTTCCAGTTTCATAAATATTACTCTCTGATGGTCAAATCTTGGCAACAAGTTATGAAATTATTGCGACACATTTGTTTGACACATGTTTTGTTTCAATGCGATCTTATTTCCATAGATGTCGTTTTTATTTATTTTCCACGTTTCAACTTGTTCAATTTCGTTAGGTCAACTACACAGAGTAGTTTGTTTATTTAACTGCAATAAATGTTATATTTGTATTTATTTATTTTCCACGTTTCAACTTGTTCAATTTCGTTAGGTCAACTACACAGAGTAGTTTGTTTATTTAACTGCAATAAATGTTATATTTGTCACGATGTGTTGCATTTGTTGTGCTTTGGCAGAGAATTGTACTAGGTAAAGATTAAAGATATTTGTGAGGATGCACATCATCTTTGTGTTTAAAAAAAGTCGAAATCATAGAAACATAAGCCAGAGAAGATGCAGCTACACAGCTACATGCAGAGTAGTCGGGAACATATATTCTGTTGTGCTGTCCCTGCGCTTGGCTGTTGAAGTCTACACAGAGGGCGTGGTGCAGCAGGTGGAGCAGAAGTACTACTTCTCTCGTGCCTCGCTCAGAATTTTGAGCGGCGTCACTCATCAGCCTGCTGTCGAGTCTCGTCTTTGTGGTCTTCTTCGCAGGGGTTCTGATCTGCTGTCTGGGCACTGTATTATGGCCGGTTCCCTACTTCATAGACGGGCAGTCACAGTCGTCATACTCAGATGCCATCATGCAGTGCGACGACCAGCCGAGTCTTGGCTTCTTCTACTTTCTCTACCTATCACAGCTCAGGCCCTAGAACAGCTGCAGTACATGGCTCTCGAGAAACAACAGCAGTCATCTACGTCAACTCTCGTGGGTGGTATCAATTCAAATAGTAGCGATCCACCAAGCCAGATGGAGTCCATATCAGCCAACACCATGGCAATGGGTGGGGTCAGGGAGCAGCGTCTGAGAGCTCTGCTGCAGCAGGAAGCAGTCATGAGAATGTCTGCTCTCAGCGAAGAGCGACAGAAACTACCAAATATGCAAGAGTTGAGAAGACAGGTTTTTAATAACATGATTGCTAAAAGGGTTTGAGATTAAAGTTAGAGTTAAGTAAGTACAAAAGATTATAGAAATTATAAGCCCTTAATATCTTTTAGTTATCTTTATTGTAGGAGAAAGCTGACAACTTGAGGAAGCAACAAGAGCATTTGGAAGTCTTGAAAAGAATTCAGCAGAGTGAGAACAGCCAGCAACAATTGCTGAGGCTAAAACAACAACAACAACAGAACAAGGTCATTAAACTTACCTTGACCACTGCCATCAGCTTTTTGACTAGCTAGGAAGTTGAAACTTTCAGCATAGCTTTATATTGGATGAAAATACATGATTCAATAAAAAAAATTAATTTGAACATCTTTCGTATTTCTAAATCGAGTGCATTTGAAATTAAAGTTTGTGTTGAAAAACTCGTTTTTTCCTTTACTTGTTCATTATAATTTGAGATGTTCAGTTAGCTCATTAATGTTAAAACATGGAGTGGGTTGTGAAATATTAATATCTCTTCTATATTAGCTTGAAATTATTACTGACTGTATTATTAAAAACGTTTTCAATTAGACATAGCCAGCAACTGAAGCATTGTTCTTCTCCCAACTTTATGTTATCTTCATCAAGTGCCAATCCTGCACTCAATGGGGGACTTAGCTTCCAGCAACAACAGTCATTGCTGCAAAGCAAAAACAACTCGTCAACAAAGTTAGTTTTAAAATGATTTTAACTTTTTCTAATTAAATTTCATCCAATGTTTTTTTTTATCTACAGTCCTGGTCACTGACTAATCAAAGTTGGATGAATGGGAATAATGGCCACTCTCTTGAAACGAGTAGTGGTGCCAGTAACGGGGTTTGGGGCAACAACCCTATCTTCCCCCAGCAGCAGCAATTCCACTTGCCCCCTTCCACTCGACTGCCACCATATTCATGAATACCACGTCTAATCCTCATCACCTGCTAGATGACTCGTTCACCAGGAGTGGGGCTGGGCTTTTCGGTGGTGGGCCAACCACTTCTTCTGCTCCATCATCTGCTCTGTGGCAGGTAGGTCCCGGTAAGAATTCGAGGTAGGTATTGAACATGTGATCAAATTTAACGACTGTATTAGATAAGGTTTCCAGTGTTTTGGGGTAGTAAATGTTGATAACAAACATGTCTTGTTATTGTCTTGCAGTTTGTTACAATCTGGTTTTTTGTTTTCGAAACAATTTTGTAAAAACTTTTGTAAATTATTTTGGCATTATTTATGGTAGTAGTGGCGTCATTCAGTACAGCAAATGGGGATATGTGTTTTGTAGAGATTTTCATAGTTGTATTGCTGGTGTACTTATTTGAGTAATTATTTGTTATTGGAAATAGATTTTGATAGCCAATATAATTATCATATGTCAATGAAATGTTTTTTTGTTTTTACAGTTCCTTCAATCATTCAAAAGCTTTTAGATAGTTCTTTAGTGCAAGAGGTTTGTTGGAAGATTATTTTATGCTACAATTTATGTTCCTTTTATTATTTAGTTACTAGCTTGGTCACGTGGTGTTGCTCGGGGTTTTTAAAGGTTTTCAAAAAATTACAAAATTATTATTTTGTGTAGAAAGTCTTTTCTTGGTGAAAAATGTTCGCTTTTTCAATTTTCATCCAAATCCCCTTTTATTGGTTCTGGAGTTTTTAAAGGACAGTGACCACCCACCTGCTCTTTGTATTATTAGTCAATTTTTTATTTGCATTAGTGGGTTCCTTTTGTTTTACAAATAAGCAACTTGGTTTTTTTTAATTCTTTATATACACTTCACACTTTCGGACCCTTTTGAAGCTTAAAAAAACAAACTTTCCGTCGTCAAATCTAGCTGAAATTTGGTGGATTTGTTTGCCATCAAGTACTTCACATTCTTTTACATTTTCAGATTGATTGGAAAAAATTTAAATAAAATAAAATTTTTTGTCTACCAGAAATAAAGTTGATGTATTTAATTATAACAATTTATTACATTTTTAAATAAACAGATTGTAAATATCGTCAAAGCCTTTTTCGCCGACCCAGAAGAGTGCACCGGATTTGCCATCAAATTCCTGGGGAAGAAAAACCAGCTGTTGCCAGCTGGACAACAGGAGGTTATTATTAATTTAAATTAAATGTTTTTCTCTTTGAGCTTTTTGTTTATTATTCTTTCTGCAAATTTTTAATTTTAAATTATTTATAAACATCAATGTGGCTTTAATCTAATGCATGGAAGGTTAAAATATTTCATATTTCATTTCAAATTTTTAGTAAAAATTCGCCTGGAGGTCTGAAATTCACAACTAATCTTTTTTCTGAGATATGTCATTGTTCGAATATTGTTTTGAGCCTAAAAATAATTTATAATGTAGACTTTATTTTCTTTTTTTTATAATTAAGCTATGTTGTAGTTGTTATTTAACCATTGCCTTAGTTAAGTTATGTGTTTTAAAAAAATGTAAACTAAAAATTGTGTCCACTAACATTTTGTTGTATTTTATTTCATATTGAAGCAACACCAGGCAGCTGGACTGTTTTTCCTAACGTCAGAGGGAGACTCTTAACAAATGCTTATATTTTGTTTTGCATAAGGGTTCACTGCAGCAGAGCAGCTGATATGAAAGCGCGCATAAAGAAACACACGTACAAACAGACATACAGCCACATCTCTCTCTCTCTCTCCATCTGCTCGATCGTGATCGCTACTATTTTGAGTTTGGTTGGGCTGGGAAGATTTGATTCTTGTTTCGTCATTCATTCATTCATTCGTTCACTTCGTTGCACTTTTATTTTTTATTTTGTTAACAGAACTGCATGGCGGTTATTTTCCGTTCATAAAGATTTCGGAGAAACCTGGCCCATCCTGATTTTTGTTTTCTTAGTCACTTCGTCCTGTATTTGTTTAATACATATGATGAAAACAGATAGACGTGGGCGTTGAAACGTCGTGTTATATTTTGTATCATGTTGCGCTGACAGCAACGTGAGGCTTTTTGAGAACGTTGGTCGTATAGACTCAACCCCGCGAGCTATGTAGCGTGGTCCCTTTAACTTTGTTAGATTTGTGACGAAAGAAGACGTTGAAAGTGGAAGTTGTACAACCATGCAGAGTTAATTACGGTACAACCCTGATCTATCTAAGCTTTATTGTTTTGAAGTTTTCTCATGTGGTTTGTCCATCAGCGGTTGATTTGAACTTGTTTGCGAAGATCAGTAGACAATCCGTATATAATATCCAGCATTATTATTGCATGATTCGCGAAGTAACTGCAAGGCTTCCCTATTTAGTTTTTGTCGCAAAACTGAGTCCAGCACGGAAATGAATTGGAGAAATATCAAGTTGACAGAAGATTTTTTGGCATTACAGCTTTTGCGGCGGTTTCATTAAAAACCGACTCATATTAGTTCCGCTTTCTTGCTAAGGGTGAGTGTTTCGTTTAGTCGTTTTGTGTGAGCGCGACTGCGATATAATCAACAATGATCTGAATAGAGAATTTTAACTCGCGGCCATCTTAAATGAAAAAGCGGAACTAATGCGTCACTTTTTTCAAGGCTCATATAAAAAGCATTTTCCCGATAGATCGTATACTTCATTGGCTGAGGTTTTCCTTACATTCGGTAGATGGCAGTTGGGAAAAAACTGACAAATGGAAAACAATAAATATTAATTTAAATTTAATGGGCGCCTAACAACTACCTAGAACATATATAAAGTTTTTATTGACATTACTAAAATGCTCATTCAAAGTATGTATGTGCATGTATGTATGTATCTATGTATGTATGTATGTATGTATGTATGTATGTATGTATGTATGTATGTTTGTATGTATGCATGTAGAATCGGATCTAGGGGGGGACTGAGAGCGAAAAAATGAGCGGGAAAGCGACAGGGAACGGATAACGACCTGGAGCGGGAGCGCAAGCGGGTAGAAACGGGAGCGAAAAAGAAACGCATTAGGTAAACCTCTAAAAACCCCGGGCAACGCCGGGTGCCCCCGCTAGTATATATATATATATATATAAAAGAACATGTCCTGACTGACTGACTGACTGACTGACTGACTGACTGACAGATGACTGACTGATAATGAACGCCGAGCTCAAACGCCTCATCCTAGGAACGTGAAATTTGGAACTTATATTACTTTTATAGCGTAAACATCCGCTAAGAAAGGATTTTTGAAAATTTTGCTCCTGAGGGGAAAAAACTGGAAAACAAACTTTTTCTAAAACAATGTATATCTCGAAAACCAAAAATGAGGAGATTTTGAAATTTGGTATGTAGATTCTTTTTGAAAAATAAAAAGATACGTGTTTCACCATTTTTGAAAATTCGTTTCCCGGACCTCAAATGTGGGTTGGAAAATTGGGTTATTTGGTTTTTAAAGTAGCTTCTACTCAAAAACTGTTACTGCTACAGGAGTAAAAATTAGTATTTAGTTTCTACTCCAAAAATAATGAAACACGTGTTTTAGCATTTTTTGAAAATTTGGTTTCCAGGACTTCAAATGTGGGGTGGAAAATAGGGCTAATTGTCTTTTATAGTAACTGCTACTCAAAAACAGTAAATACCACAGATGTAAAAATTATCATTTAGTTTCTTTTCTAAAAATAAAGATATACGTGCTTCACCATTTTTTACAAATTTGGTTTCCCGGACCTCAAATGTGGGTTGGAAAATTGTGTTATTTGGTTTTTAAAGTAGCTTCTACTCAAAAACTGTTAATGTTACAAAAGTAAAAATTAGTATTTAGTTTCTACTCTAAAAATAATGATATACGGGTTTCACAATTTATTGAAAATTTGGTTTCCAGGACTTCAAATGTGGGGTGGAAAATAGGGTTATTTGGTTTTTAAAGTAACTGCTACTCAACAACTGTAATTGCCACAGATGTAAAAATTAATACTTAGTATCTACTCAAAAAAAAAGATATACGTGTTTCATCATTTTTTGGGTTATTTGGTTCTTAAAGTAGCTGCTACTCACTAAACTGTTAATGCTACAGAAGTAAAAATTAGTATTTAGTTTCTACTCCAAAAATAATGAAATACGTGTTTTAGCATTTTTTGAAAATTTGGTTTCCAGGACCTCAAATGTGGGGTGGAAATAAGGGTTATTTGATTTCAAAATAACTGCTACTCACAAACTGTAAGTGCTACAAATGTAAAAATTAGTATTTTGAAGTTTTGTGCCGGTTAAAAGTAGCTAAGTCCAGTTTATCATCGGCCGGGCCAAGCCGTAATTTTAGAGTTTTCACATGGGCCAGGCCAAACCTTAAATCAAAGTGGGACGGGCCGAGGCTTTTCACTAAATATATAGATATTTTAGTGATTTTAGGGTCTTCAGTTTGGCCGGGCCAAACCTGAGGTCAAGGTGGGACGGGCCGAAGTTTTTCATCAAGTATATAAAATTTCTAGGCCTGTAAAAATGGGCCGGGCCTAATTCAGACGGGCTGTGCCGGGCCAGGAGTTTGGGTTTTTAAAATGGGCTGGGCTAATTTGTCGACGGGCCGAGCCGAGACCTAAAAAAATGATCTCTACTATGGATGCACGGTTCAAACTCTCTAATTTCATGCGAGCGAAGCCGCTACGGGCACTGCTAGTATATATGTATGCATGTCTGTCTATCTGTTGCATTTTCCTATGAAAAGGACATAATTGCACCTCTTTGTTTTTCCAAAAAAACTTTTTTAAATAATTTTAAAAAATATTCTAATTAGCATGGACCTATCCCCAGACCTACCAAACGTACACAAAAAATTTCATAAAAATCGGTTCAGCCGTTTCGGAGGAGTTCAATTTCAAACACTAAGACACGAGATCAGGGAAGGTCGAATAAACTTACAGGGAAGGTCAAAAATCAAAAGAGCGAGAAAGAAGAGAGAAAGTCAAAGAAAGAAAAAAGAGAATGAAAAATATGTTAATGAAAAAGCAAAAAATTAAAAGAGAGAAAAAATGAGAAACAACGAGAAAAAAACAAAACGTTTAGGAACTTCAGGCAACGTCTGGTAACAATAATTTTTGGTCATTTCAACTGGTTGAAATCAAATAAACCTATAAGGCTAGATATCAACAGCTGCTGAGTGAACTATTAAATAAATAATTTGTCTAAATGTCAAGTTTAAATTTTATTTTATAATGAAAAAACAAAATAAAAAAGTTATTTGACTAATTTTTAAAATAATTTTTATTTCTCTGCTTTTTATATTTGCGCATAGCAGCGGATTTTTTCAATTCTTTGTGCCTTTTAAGAAATTTTTTGAAAATGATGCTTTTTGGTTGTTTCAATGAGTGTATAAGTTTTACAATATAATCTGCATGTGGAATAATATTTCCAGTCAGTCCATAATATTTTTCATATACTTCTATTAATTTTTCACAATCATCATAGCCAGTTATCTCTATATATTGTCTCTCGGAATAAACTACAAAGACCAAATCATTACAAAGCCTGAACAATTCCTTCCAAAAAGCATCTGGTAATGAATTAGAAATGAGACCCATAATTTCGATGGATCTATTTCCCTTTTCGTGCATTACTATTTTTATAAATTTTTGAATATCTTTTTTTGTTAAGCCAAATGGAATTAAGCTGCAAAAAAATTGCACGTGATTACAAATCGCATAACGGTGAATATTGTTGTCCGTTGGTATACGAACCTCATTCAAAATAAGAATTTTATGATAGTAAAGTTCTCTGTGCAAATAATCAACAATTACAGGCAAATTGGCTTTTATTTTTGCTTGACATTGATCATACATCATAGAGAGCCATAATTCATAACAACAATAAATAAACAATCTTTCTCTACTGATACTGTACTTCAATAATGATACCAATGTATCAACATCTTCACCGTTAGGCATAGAACTTTTGCAAACAACATAGGGACCTAACTCTATGAATTGAAAATCTCTTGGATGACACCACTGAATAGGCTGCACTAAAGTTATTATGGATTTATACATGTTAAAATGAATTAAACTTGATAGCTTGTTTACCATATTGTAGATTGGCGTCAAGTTTATAAGGGGTGTCCATTTTATGTTATGACTTAAATCAAGCCATGTCAATTTAGAAAAACACGATATCACATTTACTATATCTTCCAAAACACCACCCCAACAACTAGTTAAAGCTAACGTAGTAAGGTTGCCAAAAGTCTTTAATCTTTCCATAAACCTAGAAGTAAATTTAAATTGAGTTATAGAAAGAAATTCAAGGTTTTCACACGGAAAATCAAGTTTGAGAACATCAATGATATCTTCATTATAATCATAATTTGTTGATATGTCACAATTCAAAGAGAGACGTCTGAGATTTGGACACTGCCATATTGACAAATCGGTTAAATTTTGTTTCATAGGATTTTTTATAAACATATATTTGACATGCAAATCTAGTTCTTTTAAATTCACAGATGGAGATAAGTTCTTGCCTAGAAAATCATACATGTGCTGAGGCTGATTTACAAACGCTGATAATTTGAACACATCAAAAATTATTGAAATTCTATTAAAAGATTTTTTCTTTGCAATGAAACTCTTGAATAACTCGGGAACTGTATTAACATCTATGTCAGCTAAGATCAAGTCGTGACAGTTTTCTACTGTAATATAACAAGCTAATAAGTAATCATATTGAATTTTCCATCCCGATTTTTGACTTCTCGCCAACACTTTTTGAAACATATCTAAGGTTAATTTTGCGCTGTTTTTCACTTTAAACTTGGGAACATCATCATCTGTAGATTCGTCAAGTAAAACGTTTTTAAAATTGAATAATATAAAATCTGTGCAAAAAATTTTAAGAGGCAAACATTGTTTGGAACTAGTACTATCCATTTTAAATAACTGTTTTTTAATTAGGAAAAAAATTAGGCAAAAGTATATTTTTAATTTGTCAGTTTTATGAACAAACTTGCGTTTTTCAAAGACTGAATATGATAAAAAATATTAATAGTGTAAACAGAGCTTGTATAATAAGAAATAGATTTACCTATATATATATATAAATATATATATATATATATATATATATATATATATATATATATATATATATATATATATATATATATATATATATATATATATATATATATATATATATATATATATATATATATATATATATATATATATATATATATATATATAAATGAATGTTTGTATATATCTATGTATGTATGTATGTATGTATGTATGTATGTATGTATGTATGTATGTATGTATGTATGTATGTATGTATGTATATAAGTATGTTATTTATGCATTGCTACACCATTCATCCGATCGTAATGAAATTTTCACACAACCTTGAAAGTCAAGAGGAATCAAATATAGAGAAAAAAAATTTGAAATCCGTCACAAAATGAGCGGAGCGAGCGGGAACTATATATATATATACTAGCGGGGTTACCCGGCGTTGCTCGGGGGTTTTTAGAGTTTTTATCGTTTTTCTCTAGCTCCCGTTTAATTCCCCGTTTTCTCTCCCGCTCCCGGTCGCTTTCCCGAATCCGGTCGCTTTCCCCCCCCCCATCTATCTCATTATGCAAGACTTAGAAGCAAGTCATGGACTTCTTAATATTAAGAAGTCCATTAGCAATTCATGCCTGTTACGCAATTGTAAACAGTGCTTCGAAAACTTATGCAATTATCATGTAAAGGCACTTTTGGCCCGGAAGGTTTTTTGGCCCGGAAGATTTTTGGCCCGGAAGGTTTTTTGGCCCCTGAGCCGTTTGTCATCATTTAAAGTCGAAATTTAGACAAATAGATGTACCAAAACTAAACAATTCTGAACGACATCTCATTGGCAATAAATTTTTTATTTCAAGTTCTGAAAAAAAATAAATTTTGCAAATTTTTATAAATTTTGAAATTTTTATAAATTTTTTTTAAAACTCTAAAAATTTCAAAATTTGAAATTTTTATAAATTTATAAATTTTTTAATATTTAACTTTTTTTTCAATGAATTCCTTTAATGTAGTTATTAATATTGTCTGTTACGTATAATTCATCATTCTATCATGTTATCTCGTTTTATTAAGATAAAATTTTCACAGTTGACATTTCAGTCGAGATCCCGATATCGTATCGTATCGTATCGGATTTGTCTCGTTATTGGTCGAGGCGTCTCTATCGTATCGTTTTATTCGAGACAAATTTCAGAAGTTGTATCGTATCGTATCGTTTCAAAAAAATAACGGGACGCCGAATCCTAGTAGGTACATGACACTGTACCGATGTTTGACTGTTTGTGATTGTCTCAACACCATTTAGCTGTACACTTTTTCGTTTTCAAAATTGTGTAGCTTAGCTGTGTAGTAGTGTGTCATTATTCTACACAGCTAGATACATCTTCTGCTCAGTGGAAACTTTCATTAGTCCAGCAGCTCAGATTATAATATTATAAATCATCAATTTGTACTATGCCACCCATTTTCCAGATTTTCAAGACAAGATTTGTTTTAAGCAGTTCAGTGCCCCCCAAACTCCCCAGTAGAGGGGCAGACTTTAAAAGTCTCCCAAATTATGGTGACTAAAATCTTTGATGAAGATTCATATTAATCATTGCTATTCTACCACGGTACTACTTTTGCAAGGCCAGTTTAG
Source organism: Erpobdella octoculata (assembly GCA_963978895.1). Lineage (NCBI taxonomy): Eukaryota > Metazoa > Annelida > Clitellata > Hirudinida > Erpobdellidae > Erpobdella > Erpobdella octoculata. The sequence continues at coordinate 4,363,359 of OZ022241.1, read as the reverse complement.
TACTTGAAAAATCTGAAAACAGGGTACTACTAGCATCCCCAGTCATCGACTGTTTATGAAAAAAAAGAGCTTTTGAGAGTTAATAGTGATGGGTGAATGAAACTTCATAATAAAACTAAGCTTTATTCCTAAAATAGCTGGTGACCGGGTGGGGGGAGAATAATCGCAGATTATTTTAAAGAAATTTTTCTAAAAACTTTTAAATTTTTCCTGGTGACCAGGGGGAAGGATTAGTCGTAGATAATTTGTAAAATTTTTAAGGACTTTTGTTTAAAATTTTCTACTTGTTTTTTTTTTCGAAAATTTCTAGACAGTCTTGCCCAAATTTTCAGCCCTTAATGCCAAAAGCGTCATTTCAGCAAAAGCGTGGAGAGCAAAATGTTTCAAAAACCCACCCATTTCAAAATTTATACTCCTAATGCTAATTATCGTAGATAGTCTTAATTTTCCAAAAAAATTCCGAAAATTTGAAGCTATTCTTTCAGAAAAGTTTGTTTCGGGAAATCTTTGAGCAAGCGCTACCCCTGCCTTCTCAAATAACGTTCCTGCGTTTTCCAGAATTTTAAGGGATTTTTCATTTTTTGTCCGAATCTAATAGGAGGCTAGTTTTTGCCCTCCCCGCCCCGGGTCGTACACCTATGGGTACGACAGCCAAGCCATAGTCATGAAGTCATGTAAACCACTAGAATTTAGGGGGCCACTCACATTATAGCTCCGGCACTGGCTTTAAGTTAAACATTCTTATAGTAAACCGGTAATTAATTATTGTTTTTCATCACTATTATTAATTAATTAAATAAATAATAAATAAATATTACACGAAGTATTTACTTAACTCAGCGGAGCGCCCTGGAAAACACTAAATTTCGAAAAACAGTGTTTTTACGGTTAAAAGATAAAACTCTCGCTTTGGTTTTTTTTTGTCCGACGTTTTCGCCCTAATTTACCCGAAGACAAACATTTCATCATGGCATCGCAATTTTGATGAGTCATACCAATCCAAATTCTGAGGATTTTTGAATATTTGACCATATGACCCAGTTTCAGTTTCGGAAACTGCCACTTGCATCTAATTTTTTCCGTGTAACCGTTAGGGTCGTATGTTTACATGCTATATGTTTATATTAATTTCCATGCCAACTGGGTTTTTTTCGTAGAGCTTCATTTTTGCGATTATTAGGAAAACCTCAAGAAAAATTTGGCAGCGGACGATGTTCAAGAAATTAATGGAAAACACAATTATTTTTAATTTCACGTAAGTATAAAAAGAAAACAATTCAGAAGAAACGACATCTCATTGGCAATACATTTTAAATTTTGAAACGAAGCATAATTAAAGTGTCAATTTTTAAAAAAATGCCTTGCGCAGCTCATCAACTTGCAACTTTTCTTGCCTTAATAATCGCAGTTGGTACGTTGGAAATATGGCAGATATAAATCACGGTCAGCCATATTAGGACTAGGACCTAGGACCGGCTTTCAAACACAGTCGTTAATAAGATAATTAGTCATTTAACAGTAGTAGCCTTTCACTGAGTTGTAAAAGTTTAATCAGAATTTGAGAAAAAGCTCAAGAAAGTTATGCGGTTGATCAACTACGAGAGCTTGCTTAATAAAATAAAAAAATAAACCGGCTATTTATAACATTTTCTATGTTAAACTTATCAAATTACGATTTAAAGTAATTAATTAGTATTATTATTTAAACAAGTTCAACTGCTCAGAATCTGTGCCGAAGAAACATCAGCTTGGTCGTGCAGGGAAAGAATCGAGACAGCTAAAGAAGTTTTCAATAGCTGCGTGAATCATTACGAGGTTCAATATTATTTTTGTAACCTGTAGCCATTCGTTTGTATCCTATTCCCCAGATGGCATTCGCTTGTATCCTATTCCCCAGATGGCATTTGTTTGTTTCCTATTCCCCAGATGGCATTTGTTTGTTTTCTATTCCCCAGGTAGCACTTGTTTGTATCCAATTCCCCAGATGGCAACTTTTGTGATGAAAGTTTATTCATAATCAGGATTATTATTATTTTAGTTTAAATGTAAATTAATCTTCTTGCTTGGCAGGAGTCGGAAGAAAAATACAATATACATCGACTCCACGCTTCCAACAGACATCACAAGCCTCCTAACATGAGTACCATCTGGAGCTCTATAAACTATACGAACATCACGGAATGGGCATGTTTTTGTATTATTTAAACAACTCATTTTTAGTATCATTTTGTAAAGATTCTTGATTAACTTATTTTAATACATTCAAATAAATTTTAAAAAATAATATTAATTTTTTGACCCCATCAGTCGGAATACTTTTCGAGGAAACTGGGAAAAGCCCTGGCGGACTACAAGAAAAAGAATTTAGAATTTTTGAAAAACGAAGCTCTTCGGACAGAAAATCCCTACTTAGAATCGATCGGAGAAGTGATGACAAGTCTGGAAGTTCTTCTACCTCCGTCAGGCAATCGAGAAGAAACTACTCCAGAGGTCAATGTCAGAGGTCGAAGTTGTTTGAGCGTGACAGGAATTTGCTACCGCGAGCGAAGCTATATTTATACTTATTATTTTCTGCATGACTTCTTGCCTAACTTGGAGAGATATTTGATTTTGTTTGCCTGCTGTGATTGACCATGCAAATAAAATCTCGTGTTTTCTTCAAGCTGCTGCTGTTGAACCTGTTACCGCTGCTAGTGCTGCTACTGTTGCTGCCGCCGCTGCTGCCTCTGCTACTGCTGCTGCCTCTGCTATTGCTGCTGCCACTGCTGCTGTGTACAAACATTTCGTGTGTTTAATATAGCCATGCTAGGGCTTTATTATCTGCATAAATTATATGTTTACATTCGCTTTTTTTATTGACTGTATGACAAGATTCCTTCTTCTTCTTTTTTTAATAAGGACTTTGTTGTGTTTTAATTTGACCTAATATTTGATTTGTTGGTATTTCTTTATCCTACTGATTATTATTTTTTTTCAGAATGTTTGTCATCACCATTAATGCTTTTTTCATAGTTTATTTTCCTGTTAGTGATTTGAAAAAAGTTTTTTTTGTAGTTTTAGTATGGTATCACGTTAGTGATTGAAAAAAAGATTTTTTATTGTTGTTAGTTTTAGGGTCCTTGGTAGTGCTGCTTTATAGAAGCCATTTCGAAAGCATTTTCATATTATAATTGTTTCTTTTCTTTAGTTATATAGATAACTATGCTCTTGTTGAATGTTTGTTTTCTTGTGTCTGTTGGTAAATTGTATTGATAGTCTTCCGCTTCTTAATTAGGTATGCATGTTGTAATTCATTGTTATTTTTCGTGGTTTTTAGAACATTTTTATTTAGCGTATTTATTGAAGAGCAAGCGAGTTTGAATTTAAGAAAAAGCGCTTTATAAGTTTCTTTGATTGATTGATTCTTTTCTTCTTTTTTTGGTATATTTACTATCAACTTGGAGATGGTTCTATTAGAATCGCATAATATATCAAGTATTTTCCAGATTCGCTTTTATATATACAAAATATAAATAATATTTTTGCTTGTCATTTGTCATGCACCAGAAATAGATTTCATTTATATTATTCGGTTGTGCACTTTTACAATGCTCGAATGTAATATTATTTTTTCATTAAACTAAAATTTGACTCGAAAGTCTTAGTAGTATGATTATAACGTCGTTAAAATTATTTAGGGGGTCAAGTGACGTAATACCACCACCCTGACGTTTTCTTTTAAATTTTTGATAGAACGCGTTGAAGGTTAAGGTCAAACAGCACATCACTGCATTCATTAATCTGTCCTACACAGCCCTACATCATCACATATACTTCGTTTGAAATTTTTAAATTTAATATTTTTTGCGTTATAGTTAAAAAACTATAAACCTCCTCTAGTGTAGGCTATTTTTTTCACTATATATATATATATATATATATATATATATATATATATATATATATATATATATATATATATATATATATATATATATATATATATATATATATTGCTTTAACACTCACGTTGAAACATACCCAATCCTCAGATTAGGTACAACCCCCTCCTATCTGTAACGGATTTAAAAAATTGGCCAAACATTGTTTTAATTTGTTTAACTGAAAAATGCTAATAATTGCCATTGGTGAAATCGTTTTTATTGCCAGAAAATTGATCCCTTAAGGCTATAGAAATGTCCATCTAAACTATTAGATTTAGATCCGAGCAATTCAATCTAATGTTTTGAAGGCAATTCCATTTTAGGAGAACTCAGTTATAAAAAGTAAACTTTCTAAAGGCCACTTGAGAAGGCGAATAAAAACCTGCGGTTCTTTGGTACCACTGTTGATTCAGTTTTGTCACCTCTATCGTCAGTGTCGACGACAGGCTTGTCCGTGGTGATAATACATTCTTTTCCTCACTGCCCCCACGCGTGGCGCCAGACTTCGACAAGCATCAACAAAAAAGACAAAGAATCACGATACCAAACAAAGAACATTAATTATATTCAGCTTGACACTTGCACACACGCGAGTACTATTATGATAATAATACAGCTGGTTATTATTCAATGTGAAATCTTAAATAGCGTCGTTGATAACCATTAAACAGGTTGATTAGAAATTATCGAATATTTGATTAAAGTCAAACAAAATGGACTTTAAAATGGTTAAATATTAAATATGTACACCTTGGTGCTATCATATGAAGTGTGAAGTATACCAGTACATTTATATTAATTTATTAAACAAATTCGTTAGTACCTATGCATTATGCTCCGCACAGAACTGCACTGCAACAGGCCCTTATGCTTACGTAATATAATATGCACAGTAATGCACACTGACTGAATAATAAATGTTTAATTATTTTACAGCTGTAAAAACAAACAACAAAGCTTAGAAATAATAACCTTTTTAAAATTGTATACATATATAATATATTCAACCTTGCAGGCCGATAGACAAAGTTATGATACACATTAACATTTATAATATGTTTAATTAAATACTCTGTACGAGTTTACTCAATTAGCTAAGAGCTTTATACAACTCATCCATAACAAATTAACATATTTCGAATATTTAATTTAATTTAATTAGAAAGACAGAAAGAGGCGAGTTAAATAAACATTCTCGTCAGATGAGTCTAAAAATAGACACAGACATCCCAGGCCGGCCGACCAATGAGAAACGTCGCATACCTTCATTAATAGACTGTCTCACCTGAGACCGGCCGCGCACTAATGCACAGGCGCAGGTGTAGGTGTACGTGCATGTGTGTGCATGTGTGTGTGTTTGTGTGTGTGTGTGCGTGTGTGTTCAACAATAGGCATGCTCACTTATCGTACCTGAATTCAGCTGACAAACGAACGGATACGATAGTCACGAATCAGAGAGCGACCTGCTCAGTGGGGGAAAACATCGGTACCTCAACAACTCTAGTACCCGGCATGACTCTCTGTAATCCGTTTAAGGTAAACAATCGAGTAAACGAAACTTAGAAGAATAGAAACTAATCAGAACAATAGAAACTAATTAGAACAACAGAACAGAATTAGAATATTGAAAATTGAAGTTAGAGATATAGAGGATTATACGGACGTGCACGAGAGATGTCAACAAAGTCTCAATAAAGATGGATTTATCTTTGGATGTAATGTTGGTTGTTTAGTCGAATCGTGTGGATATTCAGTGTTGTATTGAAACAGTGGCTTCAGTTTTTGACCGACAAGTTTAAGTAATATTTTTGTTTCTTACTTTGTCATTTCTTGTTTTGATGAGTTTTGGGCATTTGCTGAGTTTACAATTTACACTAAAAGCAGTTTTAATAAGTCGTGTAAATTGTAATAATAATAACAATTGATTTTATTTTGTAGTTTCAACGTAATGTTGACATTTTGAGTGTAAATTCAGCTGTCTGTGACGCACCAACTGTTCACATCTATCTGCTCATGTTACTGATTAGTACTGATTACGATGATTATGATCATGATGGTGATAAAGAAAAAGATAATAATGATGATGATGATGATTATGATTATGATATCACTCATTTGTTCTAATAACGTGACCAGTTAAGCACTTATTCTAGTAGCATAGAGCGAAACCAATTGTCACAAGTGCATGATATTTAATTGAAACTCGTCACAAACCACACATGCTAATAATTTGATATCTTCTATCTTCCAGCTTGACTGATGTGATTAAATTCCGTAGATGTAACAATCCACCGACATTCGATCACGTTCCAATCAGATGACATGGTCTCGAATGGAGCGGCCAACGAATCGGTTTTAAACGCGGAGAGACGCAATGGCAGTCGGAGACGCTTGTGCGATATGTTGAAGTCGAGGAGCTATGATTTCTCTAAAGAAAACAGCAACGAAAATGCCAACAACAACAACAACAACAACAGAAACTCCGACGATGCCAGAGAAGATCGCTACGTTCCGAGACGAAACTCCCGCAGTCGGGTAGAACATCAGGACGACAAGAAGCGACGCAACTCCGCCCCGCAGACTCAGCGATCAGTGCAGCAACAGCGCCCGACAAATCCATCAGAACCGCTACGGCAAGACGCGCAGAGTAGCCGGCAACATCTAAGAAACAGTTCTCGGCGGCAGAAAAGACCCAGCCATCGAGTTCAACGTCCTGGACAGCGTGCGCAGCCTAAGGGTCAAAGGTCTCAATCGAACCCCGGGAGAAAACAACAACAACAGAAAAAGAAGAAGCAACAGCAAAACCAACAGAGACAACGAAGAGGACGAAGCAGGATAGCGTTCATCCAATCGAGAATAGATCTAGTACTGAAGGAAACTGAAAGAGACGAAATATCCGTTCTGGGAAAGTACACTTGTAGGAATGTACTTTATTTCGTCATCGCCTATTCCGTCGTGCTGTGTCTGCGCTCGGCTGTTGAAGTCTACACGGAGGGCGTGGTACAGCAGGTGGAGCAGAAGTACTACTTCTCTCGTGCCTCCCTCGGCATTTTGAGCGGCGTCAAACTCATCGGCCTGCTGGCGAGTCTCGTCTTCGTGGCCTTCTTCGCCCGTGCCTCGCACAAACCTCTGCTGATACTCGCCGGGGTTCTGATCTGCTGTCTGGGCACCATAATATGGCCGGTTCCCTACTTCATAGACGGACAGTCGCAGTCGTCCTACTCGGATGCCATCATGCAGTGCGACAACCAGCCGAGTCTTGGCTTCTTCTTCTCGGAGATGTGCCGGTATCAGAACAGGTCGGTGGTACTGATGAGAGTATTGATGGTGATGATGATGGTGATGATGGTGATGATGGTGATGATGGTGATGGTGATGATGATGATGATGATGATGATGATGATGATGGTGGTGGTGGTGGTGGTGATGATGATGATGATAATGATGATGGTGGTGGTGGTGGTGTTGGTAGTGGTGATGATTATGATGATGATGATGATGATGATGATGATGATGATGATGGTAAGGATGATGAAGATGATGACGACGACGATGATGATGATGATAATGATGAGAGTATTGATGATGATGATGATGATGATTAATGATGATAATGACATTAATTATGACGATGTGTTAATAATAATAATGATGACGGTGACGATGGCAGTTACGATGAGGTTTTGAAATGAGGTACTTACTGCACTGCCAACCAAGGTTGCTAATTTTTCCTTGCTATTCCACCTAGAACCCGTGCAACGGATCTGAACCTGCCAAACACGGGCGTGTGCTCAGCTTGCGTCCTGAGAAGAGAAAGTTCCTGGTGGGAGGCCAGGGAGTTGAGGTTTTCCGTCATGTGCCTGGCTGGGTTCCTCATCGGGGTGGGTACGGGACTGTTCGCAACACTGGGCATCCTGTACGTTGAAGAGAGTGGGGAGGATGAGAGGCGTCCTTTGTATTACGGTTGGAAATTTAAATTAGTATTTCAGTTTTAAAACACCTAGTGGAAAGGACTATAAACTATTATAACAATAAATAAATAAATAAATAAATAAATTAGAACTGTATCAAAATATTAAATGGCGTAATAAATTGGTTATTTGTTAGTAAGTTTGGTAAAATGGTCAGGTTTAATTTATAATCAAAATTATAATTTCGTTGAAACGTAGTATATAAGGAATGCACAACAATGCAGACTTGTTCTTATTTCGGGCAGGAATAATAATGAGCATGATGGGACTCGGTCAGTTCCTGGGTTCTTGTATGGCCTGGTCGTTCCTTGGATATTCTGAAAACTTGTCAGGTAAACTGAATATTCCAGTTGAACGATAAATTTATTGATCTTTACAAACCGAATCAGATTTTATTTTAATATTATCTCATAAATAATAACTTATAATATAATAATTATTTTCAAGTGAAAGAGAAACTAATGCCATGGGAGATCAGGGCTTGGTGGCTTGGAATGGTACTGCTCTGTATATTTCTCTTTCTGATGTCCTGGTGCTTCCTGGTCTTTCCCAAGGCAATCGTTCCACCATTCTGGGTGGTGGCCGAGCGACACAAGAAACTGAAATATTACAATCTCTACCTCAACTATCTGCAGAATAAAATCAAGGAGCAAAAGAACCCCGAACAGCCGAAGAAACACAGAACGAGTTCCCGCTCAAAAAACCCTAAACCGGCCGAGGGTTTTTTGTCAACTGCTGAGACAGTGGTGCCCGATTCAAGCGTCGTAGTTCAAGGAAAGAGTGGAACAGCTGATGTTGTCGTGCCGGCGAGTTCCTTTGCCGTGACTGGTGCTGCTGAAGATAAGCAAGGAAACGTTTTGAATATCAGACAGTTGATGACGTCGACAGTAGAGATCAATGACCCCAACGACGTCAGAAGACCTCGGACGAAACCTTCGAAGAAACCTGGCAATAACTGCTTAAGTTAGCTGAATTTGTTTTTCATTGATGTTGATGTTGATGACGGTGGTGATGACGATTATGAGGATGATGATATTTATGGTGGTGATGATAGTGATAGTGATGATGATGGTTAGAATGACGATGATGGTTAGAATGACGATGATGAAGATAATGATGATGTTGATGATGAAGATGATGTTGATGATGATGATGATGATGTTGTTGTTGTTGTTGTTGTGATTTGCATTGTTGGTGCTTACATGTGAGCTTTCAAACTTGATTAAATTTATTGCACTCAGTGAACCCCTGGTGGTGTTTATTTTTATTTATTTCACTAAGTCTCAGATTGGTTGCTGCTATGAAAAAAAAGGTTTCCTCCTAAAATTTATTTAAATCATACTTGAAAAAAAAATTAAAATATAAATAGTTAAATTATTAAGCAATAACAATAATAATTATACTGTTTTTTAGAAATAAAAAGTTGAATCAAGTACTCAGCTAAGTTCTTTCTTATTTTCAGGGTTAAAAGATTTATTTAAGACCCCTGGCTTCACACTGGTCCTCCTAGCCGTGTGCCTGGGTGCCTACTTCCCGGGTGGTTACAGAACCGTCATGGCCACCTATGTGCATCACAACTTTCAACAGCCTTCTCTGAGTTCGTGGTTCTACACCATGGGTTTGTTACAATAAACTCACTAATAATAATCAGTATATATTTATAATAATAACAATGATAATGATGTTGATGTTGATGTTGATGGGGTGGACGTGGTGGTGGTGGTGGTGGTAGTGGTGGTAGTCATGATGACGATTATGATGATAGTAATGATGATTGTTACTGTGATTGTGATGATGATGATGATGATGATGATGATGATGATGATGATGATGATGATGATGATGATGATGATGATGATGATGATGATGATGATGATGATGATGATGATGATGATGATGATGATGATGATGATGATGATGATGATGATGATGATGATGATGATGATGATGATGATGATGATGATGATGATGATGATGATGATGATGATGATGATGATGATGATGATGATGATGATGATGATGATGATGATGATGATGATGATGATGATGATGATGATGATGATGATGATGATGATGATGATGATGATGATGATGATGATGATGATGATGATGATGATGATGATGATGATGATGATGATGATGATGATGATGATGATGATGATGATGATGATGATGATGATTATGATGATGATGATGATGATGATGATGATGACGACGACGACGACGACGACGATGATGATGATGATGATATCAGGGGGATTGAAGATGTGATGATGATGAATTATAATTATATCTATAGTTATAATTAATTGCGATTTAAACATGCTTTCTGGAATTGGACTTTCGCCTAATTTTTGTACATTATTTAATGAGCACTAATCTGATCTTGCCACGAGGTTGGAAGAATGTTGCGGCGCATAATTTCACACAAAATTTAAATTAAAAAAAATTAAATTCTTTTCTAAGAAATAAAAATATGAATAATTCACCAGGTCTCTCCTATTCGCTGGCGTGGTCCATCGGGCCTGGCCTTGGTGGGCTGATCATCTATCTCATGAAACTGACCCTCAAGAAACAACTGACCATGGTTCTGTTCCTCATCAGCGTTCACGTTATCTTCTTCTTTTTCATGCTTCCCATCTCGTGCAATTCCAGAATAGAAATATTCTCAAATGTGACCACGTAAGCAATTTGCGTATTTTATTTATTTTTTTATTTTTATTAACCTCATCGCTTGTCTGGCTTGCTTACTTGTCTGCCTGTTTGTAAATGGAATTGACTCATTCTTTTTTTTAAATACTTTATTTTAACTTTATCCTGTTTGCTTGCTTGCTTGAGCCATACGTTGGGACACTTGGGACCCTTTACCACTTAAAACCCCAACCTCCGGTTACCCAATCGAGTTGAAATTGGTGGGTACATTCGTCGCTGCGGCCTTAACATTCTATTAAAAAAATTTCAGATTGAGTGTATTATGAAATAAAATCAATAAAAACTTAAAAAAAAATTTTTAAATTAAAAATTTTCGGAAGAGAAATGAGCCATAAGTTTTCAGTTTACTTAAATAAAGAGTTATTAAATTTTTATATTTAAAGTTTTATATGATACATTTGAATATTGTTCATGTTACTCTAACAATATTTCACGTAACCATAGTCGTTAGATGAAATCAACCATCCTTCACAATGATTCCAAGCCCGTTTGACCTTATAGCTGAATCATGTGCTTGATGAATCAAAAAGTCAATCTTTTCCATATTGATTCGAAAGTTCTTATATTTTCATTCCTCACATCCTTCACATAATAACTATTTAGAAGACTGTGGTCAATTTGTTCATATTTTATAGACTTACTATCACTATCATCAAAAAGATTTTGCAAAAGATTTTTAGTCACCGAATTAAAAAATATAAAAGATTTTAAAAAAAGAAGTTTTTATGGTTCATTTTTTGTTGGTTAATATCCGAAAAACGTTTACTTTCTGGTGAGAAAACGTCAAATTCTGGCCAATGACATGACAGAAGAAATTTCGTTGCTACACACTTGTGGGCAATTCTTGGAAAGAAAAGTTAATAAACTTCCCGTCACTCATTTAAGCTGAAACTTGGAATGTATAATTAAACTTTGTAGATTTAAAAACGGGGTGGTTCAAAAATATCAAAACAACCTAAAAAAAATTTTTTGTTCTTTCAAGTGTTTACATTTGATGAATACATACATATTACGCATACATAATACATAAGTACATAAGTACGCATACATAATACATAAATACATAAGTACGCTTACATAATACATAAGTACGCATACATAATACATAAGTACGCATACATAATACATAAGTACGCATACATAATACATAAGTACGCATAATACTGGCATTAATTTATATACACAGCGGAGTCATTTCAGCAAAGCCAAGAGGGGGGAGAAAAATTTTTAAAAGACAAATACGTTCCAAAATTTTATCCTCATAATATTTAAAAAAATTCCAAGAAGCTGATGAGCAGGTGAGGGGGTAGTCTTAAGTACTTTCCAAAAATTTCTTCTAACTTTCATTTTTTTCTTCTAAAAAACTGATGATTGGTGGTAGTTGTGTTTATAAAAAAAAATCATAAAATTTTTAAACAATCTACGACAGCCTACTTCAATTTCAAGAGGCCCACTTTAAATTCAGGGAAAAACGGCCTCTCTTGTTTCCTTAGATGTCGTCCCTGGCTATGTAACCACCTAGTGGTTTAATAATGACTAAAATGACGATTAATAATAAAAAAAATTGATGGTCAAAACTTTTAATTCTACACTTGTAGAAGCTGTCTGAACAAGTGTGGCTGCAACTATGTACAGATGGAGCCAGTGTGTACATCAAGCGGTGCTTTGTACAATTCTCCATGTCACGCTTCGTGCTCTGTGAGTCAACATTTGTGTTGTTATTTGTGTTGTTGATTATGATGATGATAAGGTTGTTGTTTATTACTCTGATGTTGTCTGGTGATATTTCTTATTTATAGCTTTTAATTCGTTTGTCATTTATGTCGCTGAGCAAACTAAAAAAAATACAAAAACTCTTACAAACAGTATTTATATTATATTAATTGTTATAATATTATATTAATTGTAATAATATTATATTAATTATAATATTATATTAATTATAATTTTATATTAATTGTAATAATATAATATTACAACCAATATTATTACTACTGCATGGCTAAAAAGTGATCGAGGCTTTATTAATACAAGATTATCTTTATTGAGAAAAAAACTTTATAAAAATTGTTTAACTATTTTAAATCGCCGGACAGATCAATTCAACTTGTAGCTGTACAGACTCTTCAGTGTCGAGTGACAACTGCATCGGCAACTGTCCAATCTACGGCCTGTACTGGGTCTTCCTCTTCGTATCAACCATCTCCTTCTCAGCCGCCTCCGTCAGCATCATCCTTTTCTTCCTCAGGTTGGAGAAGGACGATTGTAAACACTTCGTTGAGTAATGAAAAATTGTAAAAGCTGTGGAATCCTTCGTGTTGAAAACACGCGTTTCCATGTGTCAGCTAAAATAAATGTGATGCTATGTGTTGTTTAGTTGGTGATATTTTGATATTAATTTATATATTACCAGCAAATGACGTCAAGCATGTGCAGTAAGCGTAATTGTAAGCTTTCACTCACTCACTCACTCACTCACTCACTCACTCACTCACTCACTCACTCACTCACTCACTCACTCACTCACTCACTCACTCACTCACTCACTCACTCACTCACTCACTCACTCACTCACTCACTCACTCACTCACTCACTCACTCACTCACTCACTCACTCACTCACTCACTCACTCACTCACTCACTCACTCACTCACTCACTCACTCACTCACTCACTCACTCACTCACTCACTCACTCACTCACTCACTCACTCACTCACTCACTCACTCACTCACTCACTTATTTATCAAACACAAACTATCTGTTTACAGAACGGCAAAAGACGAAGAAAAAACATTGTCTCTGTCTGTAGCTTTCTTGGTCATCATTCTGGCAGGTATTCAAAACGATCAAATTTAAAATTTATTCCTGTTAATTTTTTTCAGCCATTCAGTCTTTTGTATGACTTTTTCAACCACATTTTACAGCTTATGTTCCGGGAGCGGCAGTATACAGCGGAATAGCAAACAGCTCCTGTATCGAGTACCGTCAGAACTGCTTGTCGGAAAATCTCTGCGTCGGTTACAACCTGGAAAGCTTCCGTTACTTCATCCACGGCTCCAACATTGCCTTCCTGGCGGGCTCGTTCTTCATCTTCCTCCTCGTTTCAATCCTTTCGTCTTTACGGCGCATAACGTTCGACGAAGAGAGCGCCGACGGCAAAGCAGAATCAGTTCACGAGGACAGCGAAGTCTACGAAAGACGAGAAACTTCGGCAGTGAGGATCAGCAGGAAAACCGATCCCTGGAAGGTGCAAAATCGACCAGCGCCGTCGGAAGGCGAAAGTCAGGAAGACAAACTGAGAAGCCATCTGCAATTCATAGAGCAAATGTCGAAGAAGGGTTCGAGCGAGGTTTTCATAAATCAGCCGTCGAAAGAACCATCCGATCCTAAAGATCAACCGAAAGGCCACAACATACGTAAGAACCGAAGCGACCCCAGCCTGCTCGACAACAACAGACTTACAGACTCAAACGATTCATCCACCAAGCAGCTGATCGACAGCAAATCCAAGCAGAAACCCTCAGCATCATCTTCTGTTCCGACACCTCCGATCCAGCTGCCGGAAACGTTGCTGTCGAATAGAGAGATGGTGGAGAACTACCTCTCGACCATACCAGACGATATCGTCTTCGAACGACCCGTATCTCTGGAATCTGAAGCGTCGAATCATTCCAGTCGTAGCGTTCCTTCAGAACCTTCTAGAGACGTAGAGCAACTGATGCTGGAAGATCCGAGAATGACCGGCGTAAATCCTGGTTTTGTCGAAGATGATCCTGCACGCGACCGACCTGCCGCAAGACGCAGCAGGCTCTCGGACGTTGAAGCAACTCGATTTGTTTGAGTATTGTTTCGCTTGTTTTAATCAATCATAACCCATCCCGTTTTCTTCTTCTTCTATTTTGAATATTTATTTTCAAAACATATCTATCGCGCTTGATATATCTGTTAGTTGATCTAATCCTGTCACTCCGGCCGTCGTTATATGCCGTACGGATATTTAACACACCAATTTTTGAGCCTTGCTATCAGCCATGTCTTTCGCTGTCCTGTTGAATACGTGTACTGTAGATCTTGTATAGTTGTGCTTGTACGAGTGCCTCCGAGGCCCGAAATTTCAAAGTCCTATCGGATGTGGTATACTGGTATTACTATGATATATCATAGTATTACCATGATATACTATAGTATTACCATGATATACTATAGTATTACCATGATATACTATAGTATTACCAAGATATACTATGGTATTACCATGATATACTTTAGTATTACCATGATATGCTATAGTATAAGCACGATATACTATAATATTACCATGATATACTATGGTGTTACCATGATATACCATGAGCTTTGGTGCTTAACAAAGCAGAAAACTCGTCTTTTCTTTTGAACCTTTGCATAAAAATACTTGGATTTCATTTTCTCTAAAAATTCCATGACAAGAAGACTGTATTTTTATTTGAATTGACAGTCATTTATTGCTTTGTTTGTTTTTAATAAATAAATCTATTTTATTGTTTGCCATTGCCTTAATATCGGTATAATATCGACCAATTATTGACTTGATATCGGCGTTATTTCGACCAGGCCAAGTTCAGCGTTACGTCATCGTTTCATCTTTGTTTTGGTGGCACGAGTGCAAGTCTCATTATAATTATGCAGACTAGGAAATGGTTGACAGTGGTTTGAAAAGAGGCAGAATGGTATAAAAAGATGTGTGATGAGCAGGGTTGATGGTGCCCTTGAAGTATTTTTATTAACGACGCTATACAAGTTGTCAAATAATAATAATAATAAATAATAATCAACGCAATTCTATTTCAGAAGGTCATGCCAAATGTCATAACAAGTTGAAGAATCAGTCTTGCTTCTCTTCAAAACTGATTGATCGGCTAATTCTCCTGATGATTAGGAGCAGGGCCGTATAAAGGATATTTTGCGTGGGGGATTTTATGTAGCCGAAATAAAAAATTTTTAATATATTTGTTTTATATTTCAATACTTATTATAAAATAAAACTAAATTAAATAAGTCTCAGTAAGATTATAATACAAGATTAAAATTCCGACTGCTTTTTGCAAATTTATCCAAAGTTTCGTCAGGATCAATTAATTATTTATTTTTCTATGCATGCTCAGGGAAACAAGCCCAGGTAATCTTTTATCTCTAGTAGATCTTCGGATGTAGGATTTATTTCTTTTCTTTTTTAATATAGAAAAAGATCTTGAGAAGAGTTTTGTACATTTAGATAAAATTCCCAACTGAAGACCTGAAATGAACTAATTGCTGAAGTTGGTCTACCTTCACTATTGATTTTTTTTATATTTTTGTTGCCACAAAAACGCTCAGAACTCAAAACCCTTGAATCATAAAAAAAATTTAACCTACTTTTTTTCATAATATCGGAGGGAGAGGGGTTTGAACCCGTAAAACCCCCCTCTAAATGCGGCCCTGATTGGAAGAGAGAACAATTAAATTTCAACGCTTCTTCTTGATGGGAGCAGCTTCAATTCTCGAACGAGAAATTCTCAATCAGCGTCTCGCACACTGTGTAAGAACCGCAAATGGTTTTCAGATTATTTAAAAAAAATGAATTTTTATTTTGAATTGAGTATAAAGCTCGATTGCAAATTTATAACGATAGGCGGACTGAAATTTTGCTACTGTTAAACTCATCTTATCATATCATCGATTTAACTCGAAAATATTTTTTTTGTTTTCGCCGCACTTTGGCGTGTTTAAATAAAACTTCATCAGATCTCATCAACTCAATCGACTACTTACTTTTAAGCGTTTCAAATATCTTTTTTTTATTTTAAATACTCAATTTTAATTTCAATTACTTAAAGCTGTACGATAAACAAATACCAAAACAAAATATAAAGTTATTGGAAAAGAAAAAATGAGAAATAAACAAATCAATGATCAACACGATGTCAACTCTTTTAGGTTTTTGCTGAAAGTTTCAGAATTCTAGCTAGTCGAGAAGTTTGTTAAAAATTGGTTTCAAAATTCCACCACATCAACAGACAACAATAAATAACAAATAAGCGAAGCTTATAATGCAATGCATGTAAAACAAACAATAGATAGACAAAACCAAATGCTATGAATTAAGCCAAAAAGATTCATTCGGGACCGGTTAAGTGTTAGCTCATCTTTTCTTTGCGAACCTGGTTTTTTATCACTGCCTGACATTAAATTTATGAAACGTGAGACAACTGATGAGAATAAGCAGAAACCAGCTCATGCAGTGACCCCTCGTTAAAATATGGCATCCGTATATATATATATATATATATATATATATATATATATATATATATATATATATATATATATATATATATATATATATATATATATATATATATATATATATATATATATATATATATATATATATATATATATATATATATATATATATATATATATATATATGTTACCTTTTTTTCTTCAGCTTCTGCATTTTAAATATAAAATGAAAAAAAGAACCTAAATGGTTTCAAGAACAGTGTCTTGCAAACCTCTTTAGTCTGCTGTCCTCACACTAAAATAGGTATTTTTCGCGAGACATACACATTTTAAAAAATATTACACATAAAAGATTGAAATTGATGTTTCCTATTTTTTTAATAATAGTTTATAGTCTTTTACACCAGGTGTTTTAAGACTGAAATAGCTGTATGTAGGAAGCCCATAAATACTTCCAGTCGTGGATCATAATTTTATCCTTTTAATTTTTCCCTTCTCCTTTTCCAGGCTTGGGACTGGCTTACATAAGCAAGGCGGAGTTAAAGGACAGCAGACTAAAGAGGTTTGCAAGACACTGTTCTTGAAACCATTTCGGTACTTCATGCTGTCTCATCAGGAAGATTGTTTTTGAATATTTCTTTTGAGGGGAGTCGGATTCAGCATCTCCCCCCCCCCACCCAATTAAATTCGGAATCGACAAGTAGTCGCCTATACTACTTACTACAGACAGACAGACACTTTATTTAAGCCTTTGACAAAACGCAGGCCGAAAACTACATGTCATTGCCACAGAAAATTCTAGCAACCAAATCATCAAATTTATGAAACAACTGCTTATTTCCATACCCTCAATAAATAAATAATACTTTTGCCAAGCATTCTTTTTCTTGTTCTTGTCTGTCCATATACCTACGTAGAATTCTTTACTTTCTAATTTATTATTGTACGATTCCCTGTTTATTTCTTGAAAATGTTTTTATTTAGTAAATTTATTGAAAAGCGCTTTTGAATTTACGAAAAGGCGCTATACAAGTTCATTTTGATTGATTGAACCAAAATCAATCATATTTGTTCTTTTTTTCATTTTATATTTAAAATGCAGAAGCTGAAGAAAAAAAGGTAACATGTATATTACTAGATCAAGTTAACTGCTCAGCTGAGACTCGAGCGCCAATCAATAAATCAATACGAAAGTATAATTTCTAGAACGATCTATCTAAATACCACGGAAGAATGCAGATGTATACAGATCATTTAAAGGATCTTTTCCATATATTCGGAATTGCGATCGTTTATTATAATTAGGAGAGGTCGTGTCGCATTTGTCAACTGGAGTTAAAAGTTCGATTTAACTGATAATTAATTAATTGTCTTGTTTTAAAATAAGACAATCAATTACCCAAACCTAGGCTCCCTAGGCTCCCTAGGCTCCCTAGGCAGGCTGATATGTCGATTAGTCGATCCTTAACATTACATTTGTAAGGGGCTGGAATCTACAACGCCCTACTGTAATTTTCGTCCGTCCGAATAGCGAGCAGATAATCGCACGCCACGACTAATTAGTTAATTAACGTACGGCATAATTGATTGAGCAGCTAATCAGATTTGCGGCTGTTTCTAATTAATGTAATTAGATGCAATTGCAATGGTGAGTATGAGAGAGAAGGGGAGGGAGAGAGAGAGAGAGAGAGAGAGAGAGAGAGAGAGAGAGAGAGGCTTGTGTTTGCAAATCTTGATGGTTTCTTGAATTATTTATTTGCAATTGATACCTGCTCTGCATACGCCATATTAGCATAATATTCACTTACAAACGCAATTCCATTGTCCGACAGTTAAAAATTAGAAAAAGAAAATTTTGTAGGGGAGCTATAAATAGATAATTATTTTTTTATTTCTTATTTAATAAATGTAAGAAGAAATATAAACAAGACTACTTCAACTACCTGCCTAAACAACTCGAGTTATATTACAGTCATAAAGCTATTGCTAATAATAATTAGTAATATAATTAGTAATTTCATCATCATCATTATTATCACCACCACCGTCATTGTCCTACTACACCATCATCATCATCACCACCGTTTTTATTTTCATAATAATATTATAACATCGGTACTTGACCCGATAAAACAGACCGACAGAAATTCTCCTGAAAGTTATTGACATAACGGATCGTACTGACGTACTGAAACCTTTTTATGGGGCCCGCATTCAAAATCGACACCGAATCGTCATGTTGTCGCTCGCAGCGACACCCCACAAGTTAATTGCAAATTAAAACATAACTTGTGGTTGGCCATCAAGAATTCCGCTAATTGTAAAAGATCAAATTGATGTATAATGACATACCTATTTATCCAACTCTACAATCCATCCACCACAGTTCAAATGCATGCTTGCTCTTCGTTGCTTGAACTGGACCACACACCGCACACAAACATCCCAGTGGAAACGGATCAACAAAGAGGAATTTCCAGATATCACTCCTCCTCCTCCAGCCGGCTCCCGTATACAGACTGGAACGTCACCTCCCCCCCATCCCCAGCAGTGAGTCATCCAAGTGTTTTGATGACTCAGCTAGCTGCACGACTGAATTGTTATCGCGTGTACGCCATATTGCTTATAAGAGAGCGTGTACGAACATCATCTGCTACGGAGCGCCAAGCAGCGTAGACGCGACACGCCCATGCTGAAGATGCGAATATAACGAGACATCCTTGAGTCCGTCGGTCACAACCACGTGCTACCAATGTTGCCGGTCGGTGTTTTGCCGCCTGCGTGGGAGTGATAGTTTTCTTATACATTCAGTACAACAATATTATTAATTTACATATGTTCTTTTATAGTGACAACTGAGTAGATGACATCTGTTTTACTTTTACGATAGGTATACCTACTTTTAAGCAAAAACGTGTTTCAGGAACGTATTGAGTTTAATTGTCGAATTTGTTAGTTTTTAATTTATTTGTTAAATGTCTGATGAAAATATACCTGAAAATAGTCTGGAGACGAAAAGCATAGATGAAGACTTGAATACCACAACGAAAAAGAATAGCATACAGCCATGCGGAATCCGTGGAAGAGCATCATCAAAAGCAAAAAAGATCAAGCTTTTTCGCAACGGAGACAGATTCTACGGTGGACTGACCTACGCAGTGTCAACAGACCGTTACAAAACTTTCGATTCGCTCCTGGCAGCTCTAACTTGCAGTCCAGTCTGTGACAAAACCGTCCTTCCGAAGGGTGTAAGATATCTCTTCTCGCTGGATGGGTCGGGGAAAGTGGAATGTTTAGAAGACTTAATAGACGGAAAGGCTTATGTCTGCTCCAGTACTAACAGTTACGACAATAAGACGCAGTACCAGACGGCAGAGATGCCCGTGTGGAATACAAGCAATGTCTGCTCCAGCGAGTCATTTTATAATTCGTCTCTCCCTTGTTCACCAGTTGTGTACAGAAAAAGCCACTTGGTACAGTTTCACTACCGGAATTTATCCAGAGATCCAAGCATAATTGAAAGCTTAGATGAAAACGACAAAGTGCGTTTTTATTTTAAAATTATTTTTTTTACGGTTTCGAGAAAATACTATTTACTGCGACCTTCACTTTTACTTGTTATTTTTTATTTCTTAAACCGCGAGATCATAATAGTCTTCTGCAGACGTTAATTAATTGTTATCGTCGAATTAAATGCTTTTAAATTGTTAAGATATCAAGACACTCTATTATATGAAACAGTGCTATATCAACTCTGCCAAAATACGAAATTCACAGGAATTCGTTCGCCCGAAGCTGATTACGGTCTTCAGAAACGGACCGAAACCGAGGAGGGCGGCCAAGGTTTTGCTGAACAAGAAGACGGCTCACAGTATGGAGCAGGTCATGGAGGAGATAAACCGCTCCATTAAATTAGACACTGGAGCTCTGAAGAAAGTTTTTGCCATGTCCGGGAAACAAGTATACGCTACTACTACACTTTTTCTTGAAAATTAAGAAATTTTATTTAATACTTGAATTTGAAATGAGAAACCACTTGACTTAGTTTAATAGTTTAATTTTTATTTTAGTCACAAGTTTAGAGTTAGTTAACACTCTCTCCATCTTGTTTTGTTTCCTATCATATTCTCCAAATTTGTTTTGTATTATTTTTAACTTTTCCCTTTCTTGTCCAGCCTATTAAAGGACAGTGATTTTACTTTAAAAAAAAGTTCAACAACAATTTTTCCAATAAAGTTTTTGAGGTTTTTAAATACTTTCTAACTATAACTGTATTTGACATTCTCATCTCTCAACTAACATGTCCTTCTATTCTCTGTTCAAACAAAACTAAAATAAACTCAACAATCTCAAAATACAAAAAGTTGAGTACTTTGGTCATAAGTTTTGTAATTATTTCAACTTCCTATTATGTCCCAATATATATATTAACTTTTAGGAAACATTTTTAGAATAATTATAACAATCATGAACTAACTGAAAATTTTTATTCTTCGTATATTGTTATTCTGGCTTGCTTTGACAAAGAGATGAGAGAGATGGTTTTGTTTGAGATTTTGCTATTATTTTGAATTACCTCTCAAGACATCTTCATGGCTGATAAAGAATGCATGAAGTTAAAAAAAAACTGCTTGAACATTGCAATGATGTAGCACTTTTCTTTTTTATTTCTCTCAGGCCAGTGACAAACTTTTTTCAGTGATTTATTGTTTTATTTGAAGAAAACATTTCTTAGTTTTCGTTTATTTCAGCTGTAAATTAAAAAAATCTCACTTCGATTCAATTTGGTGATTATTTTTATTTTTCCCAACCAACTTCTGTTTTTACTTCAAGATTGTTTACTTGACTTATCGATTCTCTGGAATTCATTTGTAGGTACTTTCCTCTTCTTCTGTTTTTCAGTCACATGTTTCAGATTGATTTTCTCTTTTCTTCCTAATTCTCAAAGATTTATCATATAACTCCTAACTAAGCTTCTATTTTCAGTTTTCTTCTTTTCATTCTTTATAATTCTAACTTTTTTTTATATTGTTTTGTTTCTTACTTTCAGTTGTCATCCTAATTCTGGAAAATTCCATGTGATTATTTTTAATATCTCTTCTGTTTTTATTTAGTTATGTATTATATATTGTTGTTTTAAAAAAATACATCATTGAGTAATTCTGTGTACTTAAAAACAAAGCTTTTATATTTTAAGTTAAATAGATATATTATGCATTAATGCCACATTAAAACTTGTATATCGTTTGCTAAAACTTTCTTCCATTGATTTTTTTTTCTCCCTAATCTGTATCAGTCAATCAAAGTCCTGACACCTTGATTCAGATCTTGCTTAGACTTAATAAATAACCTCTGAAACTAAATGTTGTCTTTCTTCTTTATCGCTGATTATACTTTCTATAACTATTATTAATAATTATAAATAATAATAATAATCAATAATAAACAATTATTATTATTATTGCTGATTATACTTTCTAAAACTATTTTTATTTTAACTAACTCTCCATACACAAATAATCTGAAGCTTTAAGCTTATACCTCTCGCAAACAAATGTCCTGAAAAATTACTTTTTTTCTAATTAAAGTACACTGTCTTCTTCTTGTACATGCATGTCGAATGTTAATCAGGATTCAACGAATGACGTTCCAGGCTTTTAATGTTTTTTTTCTTTTTTTTGGTGTCTCCTTTTAAACTCTCAAACCTAAAGTTTTTGTCCTTTAACAGTGCTTCTATAAATTCCATTAAAAACGTTTTAGCTAAGCATTTCATTCCTGATATATGTTGAATGAACTGTCTGTATTCTGTCACTGCTTCTCAGCAAAGACAAAAAAGCTCTAATTTCCTTGCTTTTGACTTTTGGATGAAGGTGCTGAAAAATTTTGTATCGATCGGTCGGTTTGTTCCACGTCTTTTGAAGGGAAAAAAATTTTTGAAGGGAAAAAAACCGTCTGAGACGTTGAGCGCACGTCAGCCGGAGTTTTTTATTCTTGCAGTTTTTAATGATTTGTAGTTGCATGACACGAGAGAATTATTTTTTATTATCCAAATTAATTGTCATTATGTCATTGAAACAGCTTCTGTCACAGATCACAAGTTTGCACTCAAATGTTCTCATTCAATACTTGCACAATACAGCACAATACAATGCAATAAGTAGCTGCAGCTCAATGATAGAAAGGAATAAAATATCGAGATTTGTAAAAACAAACAATCGTATCTTCTCAGATCACCTGCTTACAAGAATTCTTCGACGATGATACAATTTACTTTGCATTCGGAAACGAGAAACCATCAACTGATAACTTCGTTCTCACTCCAACAGGTTTTCAGATGATTTTATAGCTATTTATATTCTATTAATTTGTGTTTTTATTATTTTATAGCTATTTATATTCTATTAATTTGTGTTTTTATTATTTTATAGCTATTTATATTCTATTAATTTGTGTTTTTATTATTTTATAGCTATTTATAATCTATTAATTTGTGTTTTTATTTTTTTATATTTATATTATTTTATACTTATTTAAAATTTCTATGTATATTATATAAAAATAATAAAATATTTATTTGATTTTATATTTATATTATTTTATATTTCTTTGATTTTATATTTATAATATTTTATATTTGTATTATATTATATTTTTACTATTTTATATTTGCTTTTATTTTATATTTGCTTTTATTTTATACTTATATTATTTGATATTTATTTTTATTTTAGACTTATATCATTTTATATTTATATTATTTTATATTTATTTTATTATATATTTTTATTTATTTTTATCTATATTGTTTTATATTTATTTTCTTTTATTAAAAACTTTTATTTAGGTTACAATCTCTGTTTTTGTGTGTGCGTGTCTTCCTCTATACCCAAATCTTGAAAGTAAAATTTAACTAGTTTTTTGACTAGCTAGGAAGCTGAAACATTTAGCATAGCTTTATATTGGATGACAATACATGATTCAATTAACAAAATACATGATTCATGTATTTCTTTACATTTATAGTTGTTCTATTTCTATTATATTGTATAAATGTATATTTTATTTAATATTTTTATTTCTTAAAACTTTATATTGTTCTGTGTTTATAATATTTTTTAATTTTATTATATTTAGTCTAAAAATATTAAATTTATACTTTATTGTTTTATAATTCCTTTAATATAATCGTCATGTTAATTTGTTACGAGTTTTAATTAATAACGATGTACCTAGTACCTATGATACTTCATTCATAAAATGAATATTTGTTTTATTCATTATGCAAATTCGCTTGTAGTGTTTGTCACAGTTGAAACTTAATTGGCTTACACTAGAACGAAATGTTCAAACAAAATTAAGTGTCATAAAGATTATCATCTTTGCTTTATTGTGTTTAGAAAATTGAGGTTTTGAAGATGAAATCTTTTATACGAATTGAACATTAAACGTTTTTATAAAAATTTTACATTTTTATAAAACTATACATTTTTCATAAAAATTATACATTTTTTATAAAAAAAAATATTTTGAGTTTTGATTTTTAGTATATAGTTATTTTTAGTATTTTTAAAATGTTAATTTGTATCATTAAGTAATTAGCATTGTTTTCTCTATAGTCTTTAAATACCAACAAGGTCCGTTTGACTGTATTTTCTGTGTTTTTTCTAAATTGTTTTTTTTTGTAAATTCGCTTGCACCGCATTTCGGCTTATAATCAGATTTAACTGGAACTAAATTTGAAACTAGCCACGTCTAGTTGTGTTATAACGACTTAACAGATAGCAATATTGAATCCTACGGTTCGAGTCTTTTTTTAAATAATAATAATATATTCAATTATTCCTAATTATTTTGCATTTTTTAATAGTAATAATATATTCAATTATTTTTATTTTTTTGCATTTTTAAATAATAATAATAATAATATGTTCAATTATCTTTAAATTTTGTATTTTTTTAAATAATAATAATATATTCAATTAATCTTTAATGGTTTGCATCTTTTATGACATTCAGAGACACAGTTTGTGTCAACCACGGGCAGACTGGTGAGGCAGCAACAGCAGGGATCGTTGAAACTGCCGCAAATCAGCAAGAGGAATTGGATGTCACCGAGTGATACCACCGGTGAGTATTCTGATACGATAGGTGAATATCATATATTAATTATTAGTGGCTTAACTTTAGTTAATATTTTAAAAATATATATTGTATAAGTAATATTTTTAAAAATATATATTGTATAAGTAATATTTTTAAAAATATATATTGTATAAGTAATATTTTTAAAAATATATATTGTATAAGTAATATTTTTAAAAATATATATTGTATAAGTAATATTTTTAAAAATATATATTGTATAAGTAATATTTTTAAAAACGTTTTTCTGATAATAAAAGAAATTATTCTTCTTCTAATAAATATAATTTAAATAATTTCATCTCATTACAAACAGCTCCAAGCAGCAGATCAAGAGACCACTCATTTGAAAGCATTCAACAACATCAGAAGAACGATCATGATTCGTCTCCCATTAAAAATCCAGCCGTGGTAATTTCTAATTTTTTTTTAATAACCGATTATTATATTTTATTTCAACTCATTTATATTTATTAATATTAATTATTTACATTTAAAATTTTAATGGTTTTAATTCCTTCATTTCTATTACAGAACAGGCAAAACGTAATGGGAAACGGTAAAGGCACGATCGCTGGTTGGCATTACAAATTATTTCTTATTCGTTTTTATCAACTTATTACTTATACCAAGTCTGGTAATGGTTTGTATGCCGTGTTTGTTTTGTATGTTATGGTTTGTTTGTATATTTAATGACCAATTTTCATGCATCTGTTTCTTTAAAGGTGTTGTTAATTTTATATAAAAAATTGCTTTTTGAGATTATATTTTGAAAAAAAATAATTGGACATGATAAAACGATTTAAACTTTAATGACTTGCATATGTAGTCCCGTAAAGTTGTATAATAATATGCTAATGGTGTACTGGTTGAGCTTTGATGACATTATTATTATTGTGATGATAATGATGCTGAAGAAGAGGAGGGTTATGATGGTGATGATGATGATGAGGAGGAGGAGTAAGAGAGTGGTGATGATGCTGGTGCTGATTATGATGATGATGGTGGTGGTAGTGATGATTGTGATGATGATGATGCTAGATGCTAAAGTCTACAGAGTAATCCATTTAAAAAGCCAAGAAATTGCATTAAAAGTTGAGTCATGTTCCTTAAGGGGAATTATTGATTGAATGAGTTTCACTTCCACTTCATGTTTAGTTTCAACAGTTACTGTTTTTATAGAAACAAGAAAAATATATATAATTATCTTAAATATAACGATTATGTGCTTCAGTGAATATTTACTGTAAAGATTACATTACAACATTACAAACGGTAAATTAAAATTTTCGTCAACAAACAGGCAGCAATCTCGCAGAACAACGTGATGGGCAGCCCACCTCCTTGAGGGTCAAGTACAAGGTCGGTAGGGTCATCGGGGAAGGAAAGTTTGCCATCGTTAGGGAGTGCATAGAAAAGTAAGTTTATAATGATAATAATGATGATGATGATGATGACGATGATAATAAAACAGCAATATTAGTGATGATAATAATTATAATGTTAATAATAATAAATTATATGTGCTTTTTGTATGGCTGGTGGTTACCATTTGCACTGATAATTTAAATAATTTATTTATTAATTAATTAATTATAAAACTGTTATTTTAATATTCATCAAAGAGCCAGAAAGTTACCATTTGCACTGAAGACGATCAACAAGACGAAAGTGAAAGAAGATTACGAAGCGTTGAAGAACGAAGTTGAAATTTTACGGAAAGTAAAACACGAAAACATCATCGAATTGATCGAAGAATTCGAAACTCCCACCCATCATCATCTGGTTTTTGAATTGGTCAATGTACGTTGGTCAAGTTGTCTATTTGTTTTTTAATTGGTCAATGTAAGTTGGTCAAGTTGTCTGTTTGTTATTTAATTGGTCAATGTAAGTTGGTCAAGTTGTCTATTTGTTATTTAATTGGTCAATATGAGTTGGTCAAGTTGTCTATTTGTTTTTTAATTGGTCAATGTGAGTTGGTCAAGTTGTCTATTTGTTTTTTAATTGGTCAATGTAAGTCGGTCAAGTTGTCTATATGTTTATTAATTGGTCAATGTACGTTGGTCAAGTTGTTATCATGTTTGAGTAGTATTACTAGGGTTGAACAAAATTTAATCAGATATAGCATTTTTATAAGAGACAAATAAATAGTTTGAAGATTGAAATATTTTGCTTTGTTTGACTCGTGTCCTCATTTCTCAGTTTGGCATTCACGTACCAAGTCTTAGCATTTTTAATTTTCATTAATTTTTTTAATAAATTATTTTTTTACCTGCAGATTTTTTTAATAAAAACATAATATATGATATCATGCCAGGTATTGATACTTATACCTTGAAATTTGTTTTACGACCGATTGAATTGGTTGTTATCATGTATATTAATGTACAACAATATGTTGTGTGCTCGTGCTACAACATGTTTGAACTTGGCCAAAACAAAAGATCTAGTTCTTTGTGAAACTGGGTAGTTTTTAAGTTGTTTTGATTTGTTGTGATAGATTGTAACACACACACATGCATACACACACAGCCACATACACACACATATATATATATTATCGTAAATATTTGATTCAATAATTGCTTTGTAGGGGTGCACTGTTTATGAGCTCGCAAATCAAACCGTCGATAGATTCCACGTTCGTCGTTGTTTTTCTCTTTCTTTCTTTTTTTTTTCTTTCGAAGTACGCCAGGCGAATATTAAATTGCTCTTATGATTTGTACACTCGAGGTAGTTATTCGAAACAACTTTATATGGAACGTGGGCATCAATTGAGTCTCTTGAAATATCTCTTTCGATTATTGATATAATGACTAAAAGTTTTTTTTTTAAATTTATTCAGTTCCGATATTTGACCTGAAATTAGTTGTATTTATTCAAAAGTATTTGATTTGTGGCAGTTTAAATATAATTTTTTTTTAAATAACAAATTCTTATTTGAATTCCAGAACGGAGACCTGTTTGAGTTGATATCTCAGATGTCGTCCTATCACGAGGCGGAAGCAAGCTGCACCATTCGTGACATAAGCAGAGGTGTTGCTTATCTGCACAGCATCAACATCGTTCATCGGGACATCAAACCCGAAAACATATTGGTGATTATTTCGTTATAAATATATTTATACATACGAAAACATATTGGTGATTATTTCGTTATAAATATATTTATACATACGAAAACATATTGGTGATTATTTCGTTATAAATATATTTATACATAAGAAAAATATTTTGCTTGGAATTTCTTGGTTAACACAATAATTTCTACTTGTGACGTAATTTCCATTATCGCTAGCTTATCAACCTTTGAAGTATCCAATTCAAAACTCTTTTTTTCTTGTGTGGTTGTTCTGCCCTCTAGTGAATATCAGAAAAAATAATTTTAAAACAGTTTTCATTATGAAATCTTCATAAGGAAAGTCTGGGTTTCCATTTGATTGAACTTTTGTTTTCTTTACTAAAAGATTCATTTGTATCAGTAATGGTCTAAAATTGGTAAGAAATCGTTGAACCCTATTTATTTCATCTTGTACTTTAAAAACAGTAAAAATAAATTTTTAATGTTGGATGAATCACAAAATTTAATAAATTTGTTACCAGCGGGAAAGTCTAAATTCCATGTTTTAGTTAGATTGGACGATGAAATGTAGGTTGGTTCTTCAGCCCTACAAAATCAAAAATTTATTAAACGAGTCAATGGGCTGGGGTGGGGGAAGGTTGGGGGATTTATACAATTTAATAAAATATTTTGTCATCAGGAAGATTGGATGACAGGATGGTACTCGTTGTGGAGCTAGCTTGCTAATTTTCTGATCATTATCAAACCCAACATGAATTTGTTTTTATTTTGCAGTTTTAAAGCTTAAAATAATCCATAATAACGCTTTATAAATTCGTTCTTTACTTTTTTCATTTAAAATCTACTAAAATTCATTTAATCGCACGCGCGTGCAGGTCCACAAAACGAACAACGACCAGCGCATCCTGAAACTGGCAGACATGGGACTGGCCACGTACGCCACGGAGCCTCTCTTTACCGTATGTGGAACTCCCACCTATGTTGCTCCTGAGGTGATTGCTGAACTGGGGTGAGAATCGAATCGGTTATCTTTGCATCCAGCAGATGAAAAAATTAAGCTATAATAATAATAATAATAATAATAATAATGATATTATTATTGTTTTTAGTAATTTTAATAATATTGAGGAATTCAGATTGCATTACCTTTTAGATATATATATATATAATCTATTAATATAGAAATAGCTAGTCAAAAATGACTGATTTTTTTAAATATCATTTTGCGATTGCAACGGCCCCCAACAGAGCTACACAACGTTAAAACATACATACATACAGGCAGACAGACAGACATAGGAAATTATGTATGTTGATTACTGTTAATAATAATAAAAATAAAAATAATAATAATAATAATAATGTACGCAGTTTTATTTTCGCTCAGTTACGGTCTTAAAGTTGACGTCTGGTCTATTGGAATTCTCGCCTACATTCTTCTCTGCGGCTTTCCACCGTTTTCAAGGTTGGATGGAGTATTAACATTTAAGAATTGAAGTTTTAATTAGTAGAGTACGAAGCTGTATCAGCCATAACGTTCAGTGTGGGGGTTTGTTATGTTTTGAATGTAGTTCTAGTTTGGATGGGTGGTAGATAGGTGGGCAGAGAATGATCCTCAGTTACAGTTAGTTCCAAAAACACACACGTTAGTTATCGGGAGACAGCGGGTGTTCCAACCGACTTTTATGTTAATTTTAGTCGCACGGTTGAATTAAAAGCTTGAGCTGCGCTGTCTCTTTTTTTATTTATTTATTTTTTATTTTTATTTATTTTTTTTAGTCTCTTGCTACTATATTTATTCCAACTGCAAGTGGACTCTTCTCTTTCTACTTGTAATATTATGATTAATATATAATTAATTATGTCTTTAACTAATACTATTAGAAAATTATGTTTTATAATCTATTCATTTTTTATAGAATTTTTTTTTTATAATTTCAGCGACATCGATGATCAGGACGAACTGTTTGATAAAATACTCGAAGGGAAGTTTGAGTTCGTCTCTCCTTACTGGGACGAGGTTTCTATGCAAGCCAAGGTAGATCAAGGATTTTATTTGCATATTCATAGATATCTAGCTCGGGAAATTATAATAATTATTCAGAAATAAATAAATTTGCATAATTATAATAATTCATTAATATATTTCTCATTGCTTACCTGTTAAATTTGAAAAGGTTTTTATTTTTAATACTAGTGCTAACCTATTAAAAATCCTTAAAACTAATAATAACAATATATATATATATATATATATATATATATATATATATATATATATATATATATATATATATATATATATATATATTGATACTATCGATGTTTAATTAAAATCTAGGAGTTGATAGAGAATATGTTGTGCTTGGATGTAAGCAAGAGGCCATCTTCTGAGGATCTTGTTAACAATCCGTGGATAGCGGTCAGTTGGATTGGTTTTCATTTTCAACTATCTAATTTAATATTTATAAATCATCTAATTTAATATTTATAAATTATCTAATTTAATATTTATAAATTATCTAATCTAATTTAATCCTTCTTCTTTTGCTTCTATTTGCAATGCTGAAAACATACGGTTGTTTAATAGTTTTAATCTCCCACTTGCGAAACAGGGTTGTTCAACGACAAAGCAGAAACTCAACCAGCCGATAAACTCGAAGAACGTGGAAACCACAAGGCACGGCAAGACCAACGAGTGTTTATCGAACAACTGCGCCATGACGGTTAGAGAAGAAGAGAGTCTGTGATTGTGTGTTTGACTGTCCGCACTTTGAACATTCCTCTGCTTATGAGCTAACTTAGAAAGACTTAGTCAGTCAATCATCAGGATGGGGGGCTCAGTCATTTAATCCTAGGGCCAGTAGTAGATAAGGGGTAGGCAGCGTGAGGAGCAGGGCAGCCAATCACCGATCAGTGTTTATCGAGGTTATGAATAAACGAAAGCTGATCAAAGCTTAGTTCTAGGTTGGATACTGATGCATCAGGGTGTTTTGTGGGTACTTATGATTAAATATGGTGGTGCTTTAGTGTTTCATTAGTAATTTACTCGCATTATAAAGTATGAAGTGGTATTTTAATTAGCTGAAATACTTATTTAAAAAAATAGCTTTTATCTAGCTTAAAGTACTTTCAGTATTATAGAAAGCAAGTGCAAAGAGATCAAAGCAGATGATGATGATGATGATGATAATGATGATGATGGTGGTGATGACAATGACGGTGGTGATGATAATGATGATGATGATGATGATGGTGGTGATAATGATGATTATTATTGTTATTATTT
Organism: Erpobdella octoculata; assembly: GCA_963978895.1. Taxonomy (NCBI): domain Eukaryota; kingdom Metazoa; phylum Annelida; class Clitellata; order Hirudinida; family Erpobdellidae; genus Erpobdella; species Erpobdella octoculata. Next base: position 4,331,973 of record OZ022241.1, on the reverse strand, counting down.
TTAGAACACAGCCTTGGACAAAAGCCTGCGATACTTCGAGGGAAGAAGGCAGACCAGCTGTGAATCTCCGAAACCAGACGAAACTCCCGACCAGTGAATCGCCGATTGCGAGTCGATCGGTCGAAGTTGAATTATTACGGACGTGCATTTCATCATCAGTGGGCTTTTCGTCATCGCTTCAATTCATAATATTATTATTATTATTGCTACATAGGAGTAATTGTTAAGCTGCTACTTTATGCATTAATTGAGTCACCTCAGAAGAAGTATGTTTAAATGTTTCCAGCTTCAGCTGCTGTTCATTTTCCTTCGTTTTTGTTCTTTTCTGTTCGAGATTGTTTTTCTTTTTGTGTTTTATTTTTTTTTAGTTTAAAAAAAATTGAAATCAAATTTTTTTTCTATATGCGAATGCCTTAATGATTGTTTGTGAACGTTCTGTTTGTTGTATACGTCTTTTTTTTATTATTTTTTGCTGCTTTTTGTTTCAGTTGAATTCCATTTTTGTTTGTTGCTTTCTGGGACTTACACTTAAAAGTGCTGTGTACATAGTAGTACTTCTACTTCTACTGTGTACATAATAGTACAACTAACACTTATACTTCTACTTGGTTCACCAAAACAAATATCGGTCATAATAATTTCTCATGCTCGTATTCTTTTAAGAGTTTATCATAGTCCTCCATTAAAGTCGTTGTAAACACAGGTCCACGTGCCATCATCGTATGTCGTAATAAAGTGTTGTCTTCCATGAAATACAAATAAATTTTGAACTAAAACGTTGACTTTGGTTTGGTAAAGAAAAATCCGTTTGTTTAATTACAGCTACACTTTTCAAAGTTATTCTCTATTCAGTGTTGGCGCAGAGGTCATGGGTCCATTTTTGGCGACCCAACCCACCATTTACTCAGCCCGACCCACCGGAAAAATTAAATTTTCTAACCTAACCCACAGTTAAAATGTTTTTTTTTGCCAATTAAATTTTTGTTTTCTATTTTATTTTAACTCAACCCGTGCAGTGTCAAAAGAATTGGACCCAACCCAGCCCATGTCCACCTCTGTGGTAGCGTCACAGGGGATTGGTGTCACCCAGTGGGGTAACACTCATGGTATCACACCCCACGGTTACCGCATTGACCTTCAAAAAAAGTTGATGACCATGGAGGGAGTAATCTTTAGCGGTATTCTTTAAAAAATGTGAATAATAGGAAAGGGTAATACCTAATGAAAATTCGGGGATCGGGTAGGATTAAAAGAATACATTTTTGTCGCGAGGTTTAAGCAGCGCATAAGAGTAATTTCATAGTGACGGAATCTAGGTCGCTACCTTAAGTTACCCCACTTGTAAATAGTAATCGATTGGATGTAGAATTATTAACCCTAACACTACTTGTTAGTTTGATAAATAAATAATCTTTAATCCAATTAATTAAACCTCCATTTACACCGTAGCTCACTATAGTTTATTAATTAACTCTCGCATTTGATTTTTCTCAACGAGTTGAAAGGAGGACGACAAATGTTTGGAATTGTTATCCGTTTACGTTAGTTGTGGTTCCGTTCAGTTAGAGAAGTCACACTGGGTTGGAGAAGTTAAATTGACCTGTGACCCTGTGACAGCATTTCTCATCCAACAGCAAACCTCGATCACCTTAGCATCTAAGATTTAGAAACTATATTAAAGTAGATTATAAATGAAGTAAATACTAGTAATTACTAGTGATTAACCCTATTAACATAATCTTCACTTGTTTCACAGGAAGAGCTACATACGTCAAAAGAAAGTACATACTTTCATTTACATAACTCTAATAATTTATCTATATGTCTTTAAGCATTGATATAACAACTGGATCCACAACCTAATAAAAAAATACTTTTTAGGCCTACTGTGTTGTTATTGATTACATCATGATAATGAATTAATTGATGTAACAAACAACAGTAGCGTAGAAGTTATGTCACATTTATAAAAAATCTTGATATAATTATGGCTTAACTGGTTGTACCGTTTAAGCCTATTTTATTAGGTTGTGGATTCAATAGTTATATAAAGATCTTTAAAAAAAATGATTATAAACGTCTTATACAAAACCGGATCTAGCCGCTGTAGAGGTAGGCATTGCGTAAAACTTTCAAACAAGTGCTTGAATAGATGAATGATTTGCTGCTATCGTCATGACTTTTCATGCGTGACTTTTACTTTGTAGTTTATTGGCGTCGAAGCTGCCGCAAGCTGTCAATAGAGTGCCTAGTGCCTACCGCGATAGCTGCTGGGTGAGTCAGAACACATTTGGTAGTTTTCCGGTGGTTTAATGCAGTCTCTCACTGAAACACTAAATTCCGGTTTGTTTTTAATGTCTTTTAATTAAAAATAAATGATGAAAACGACCTTGTTCTTCCGTGGCAGGCGCTAGAACTATTTCGCGTCTCATTTTCTTGCTGTTCTTGAATGTCTGCTCCTCACATTCAATTAGTTTTAGCTGGTTAAGTTTATTAAACTATTTCCTATTGAACAGCATTTATGTATTGCTGCCTGCTTATTTAAATAGGCGTGTGGATGTGATTATTAGAGACCTGAGTTCTAATAAATGTCATGCACCATTTCCGACTTTACCCCGTTCAGATGGAATCATACATCTGTCATGGCGTATCTTAATCTTATTTACATTCAAAATTCTTTACTGTTGAGTGCATTTAATGTTATGCAAGATTTAAGAAGAAGTCACTCCTACAACTTAAAATAGCACTGCATTCCAAGAATCAAGGACTTTCGTTACTCAGTCAATGATTGTTCAACCCAATCCAAACAATAGAGAAAACGCCATAAGGCGGTTCCAGAGTCACAGTCGTCAACACACCACAACTATTTCAGGTCGATAAGAAATCAAGTTATGCTGTTAAAAATATTCTATAATAAAAGAAATCAAGGACGTTTTTATAGAAACATTTAACCTGTTTATTTGCCGATTTTATTACCTGCTTTATGACTTCAGTTGGTTGAGAGAATTATTCAAGTTATTTTAGGAACCCAACAAATCCGATTTTGGTCAACAGATGAAACGTTGTTTACCAATTGGTATCTACTGCTTAGCAATGAATAGCTAGCTAAGAAAGCCTTAATAACAGTTCATAGAAGAGCGGTGGTTAAGCGGTAAGGTGGAGTCTTTGACTTCTAGGCTCAGACGGCTCTGGCTCCCAAGTTCAAATCCCGACCAGTAAAAATCTCACATTGCGTAAATCTCTCAGTTTTTCGTTTCCACGTAGTCGTCAAATGTTTCTTAACTTTGGAAAAAATAAGATTTCGAACATTCCAACTTTGGATACATGAGAGAGTCGGTATGGCTAGCGATTGTGGCAAATAAAACTGTGCGCTGCCACATACACGAGCTGATCCTGGCACTACTGCGTCAGCTTCGGCTCAAAAGCGGTGTTTTAAAGCAATTACCTTTTTTACCTTTAAATGTCAAATTTGTGAAAATCTAGTTTGAGTTTGGGAAAAAAGGACCATGGCCATGAGATTTCCCTGCTCCCAATGGTGGACCGTCCTTGAGACATTCAACACCAAATAAACTCTCCCGTCACGCGTTTTTGTTCTAGTATATCAATGATTCAGGAGTACAAAAGGATCAGTGAGTATCCCACGATCTCACGAGTCTTTATTTATTGTTGAATGCCATGAACATCTAAATTTTAAGGTTATATACAAATAATCGAGATATTCCTCACGATAAAACACTCGTATCTGTATGATCGAGATCGTTGATAAAATAAAACGGGGTTAAAACAAAAAGAACAGTTCACTGAAGGCTGGGAAAAACTATCGACGGATCTGCCTTCAAAGGCTGAGAAATATAAAACAAAATATACACAACTCGCTTTTGTAGAACTTAATACAAACCACTCGAAACCACCACCGCAACCACAACCCCCCCCCCCTCCATCAAAACATTGCCTCCCCTCTCACCTCTGCTATTTTTAAAGCTGTGAGAGATGGGCGGCCCTTGTGTCATGCCTCTTTTCATTTCTTCAATGAGTGTACACAAGCAACAATATCTGCAGTCACGCGGATTGAAATCGCTTATTTCGAATAACAACTAACAGAACGAACGTTAAGATAATTTTCGTAAATAATAACTTTTTAACTTTTAACTTTTCGGTTTGATAATTTATTTTACATAATTTGAGCGGTAATTCTATAATTAATTATCGTTGATTATTTGTTCTCTAATAAATTATCGTTGTTCCTTTTCATTTCGAAACAAAACTGAAAATTTATTGAAGGTGACATTTCAGTGTGTTCGTTAATTAAATCTACTTTCAAGCCAATTTTAATTGTTAAACAGAACAAACTAGCATTCTAAATCAAAATAAAAGGTTTTATTACCAAGATTTTAACTATTTTTTTCCCTTCAATCGCAGTTAACATGAGTAGACCTTTTCCATCATCGTACAATCAAGTACTTTCCCCGATTTTTCCCATTCAACGTCCTCGATTCAGCCTACCAGCTCCACCATCCATCCTCAGCTACATCAACCCGCCTCCTCCGCAAGTTCGACCCTATCGTCCTCCTCCGTTTTATCCTGCCCCTCAATTCTACCCTGCGCCGCAACCGTTTTCTTTTGCGCCACCTTTCCAACAGCCCGTCCCCAATGCAGAAGCTCAGCGAAAGACAACGACGACTACGACTGTAGAGGAAGAGTGTACAGACGATCGTCAACAGTGCAGGTTTCCGTACAAAATCGAATCCGTGGTACCGGTGTCGCCGAACGACGACAAGATACCGAACAAGACATTCGAGGTGCTTCACAAAGTCGTTCCTACTTCTCTAGTTTTAGAACATCAGCACATCCCGACTACTTTCGTCGCCGTCGACTCCATCTCCAAGTCCAGATATTTTTCGAACCGCCAGACAACAGCAAACTATGGAGATTTTCTGCCGCACTTTTCGGTCACTAAACTGTCCACCGCAAGGACCCAGTCGACCTCCAGCAATTCTAGCCAAAAAAGCCTTTTAAATCTTGTGTCGGATAAGCAGAGTCTCTTGGTAGACGAGATAATGGTCTACGACAGCGTGCCGATTGTCAGATGGCTCTTCATAGCGGCAGGCATCGCTCTCTTGCTACTTGGGATATTGACCGCTTTATTGTGCCGGCCGTCAGACCAGTATTACTACTGTAGGATCTGGGCGGCAGTGGCTGTAAGTACTCGTTTTTGTTATGTATTTGCAAGAGAGAGGTGATAAAGTTGAAATTTGCACGGGTGGGTGGTGTGCATCTAATCTAGGGTTATCAGATCGGATCCACCTAATTTCTTACGGTTGACTAAACTTTAAACTTATTTGTAATAAATAAATAAAGACAGGTTTTGAAATGAAACAAGTATGTCGTAGCGATGAAGCGCATAATTATAACTTTTAGATATTATAGAATACAATTAAAAATCACTTTATACATAAGTATATTGCACGTCTTTAATGTAATAGCCCGAATTGCTGGCTGACTGACACTTTCGGAACTTGTTGCGACTATGGCTCTATGACATATTATTAACTACTTCTGGTACATCTCTACTCGATCCACTTGGTAGCAGCTACAGTGGCCTGCGTTAATATAAGTTTAAGAAAAATAAATTAATTCTATGAGAATGTCCAGATTTTTATAAAAACTTGATAACCGAATACAATATTGTTTAGCTGGTTGAACTCTGAGATTAAAAAGGGTAAGGAAAGTGGAAACAATTTATTAGAACGGCTAGGGTGTATCTTCTGGTGCAAAGTAAACGTTGAAAGTTGAAGATAATTTGAAGATACATGGTTTTGTTGACAACCTTTGAACGTATCACAGCTCAGTTGGTGTTCTGATATAAAGACGCTTTCGTCAGTATACTTTGCAACCAAAACTGAAACGATAGTCATGGTCTGTTGTGCACAGCTTGATTCTCGTTGTCACTTTTGCCAATCGCTCGTTCCGACCAAAAATTAGGCCAAATATGTTGTTGTTGTTGTTGTTGTTGTTGGTGTTGTTGTTGTTGTTCTTGTTCTTGTTGTTCTTGTTGTTGTTGTTGTTCTTGTTGTTCTTGTTCTTGTTAACTACAACTTGTATTCTATAAGCTGATATTAATTTGATAAATTATAAACAAAACATAACAGCTGCTTCAGGAGAAGTCGGACCTGACTCGAGATATCTATATTTATAGCGCGATAGGCGATGGTATCGAGCCACAAGTTCGATCCCCTATCCGCGACTATAGCTAATAAAGCACTGCACAGGCCGGGTGTCCGCGGGCTGGACTGGGCCTTGATTTTATGACTTTTAAACAGGCTGGGTCGGGTTTGAAATCAAGTCGGACCGGGCCGAAATTTGTGTGCAAAGTATAGGGATTTTAGGCCCATACAAACGGACCGGGCCCAAATTAAACGAGCCAGACAGGGCCTAAAAATTTAGCTTATGAAACGGACAGGGCCGAATTGCCGATGGGCCTGGCCAAAAAATCGCCGCCCCGTGCAGTACTCTAACAGCTAACATCCCGCAACCATCTTGAAAAGATATCCGTCCACGGGGCTGTTTTGTCAAGCCCATCTATTCGAAGCAAAATAATAAGTACTCATTTCGACTGTAAAAATGTTAGTGACAAAAAGATATAATAAACCGCTATGATATTTATGACTCAAAGTTTGCCTTTTCATCAGTATTTAAACCTGTCAGTTATTGACTAAGATGTTATTACAATGTTACTTAGTCACTCGAAATCTTTCACTCAGCAATCTTTTGAATTTAACGATTTGTTAAGCTTCAAGTGCCGAATTTTAAATTTCAATTTCACAGTTTTTCAAACGCAGCTATGCAAAAAAGATCAATCAATCAAAATATGTAAAACATCTTGAATAATAAATAAACAATATTATTTTTACAGCTTGTCGTGTTTGGAGTTGTGGGATACGTACATCGAGGAAACTACCTTCTCAAATGGAAGGTTTGAGCCAACTTCGTTATTATTTCAACTTGATAACAAAACTTATCAAAATCAGAGAACACAAAGTTTGGTTGCGATAAGATCGGGTTTCATCAGAATTTGAGGGCTGGTTTTGGTGAAGTACACCAGGTTTATGCAACAACAATAAAAACGCAACGCGTATAAACGAAGCATGTTGTATAAATTATTTGGAACATGTGGGTGTTAAACATGATTCTAGGAAAGCCATGTCCATCCATGATATTTTTAGTTCGTCTAATAAATTAAAAGTCATTGTTTTACTTTATATTTTAATATTTCTTCTGACAATGCTTTTGTACAGCTTTCAAAATAGCCTTTATGGATTACAATGAAATAATTTATCCAGAATTGCTGATAAATAAATGCTCAATATATTACAATAAAACACACACATATTCACATTTAAAAAGATTTCTTTGAAACTCCGATGATCTAGGAATTTAGGCGATGATGATATTTTATATATCTGAAGAGTCATTAAAGAGTTTATAATTGCAGAACGTTCTCTTCATCATCGTGGGCATGATAGTTTCGGCAATGACGCTGGCATGTCTTCACTATTTGATGATCATCTTCTGCCACAGAGCCATCGAAATCTACCAATTCTACGACTGGCCAACTTATTTGGGAGAGATCAGTTGGAGGATGGACTATCTCAATGACAGGTTAGTTCAGTGTCTGTTAAAAACTGTTAGCTGTTTATTACTTAATTTTAATTTGGGAAATATAGTTCGCTTTTCTAAAAAGAAACATCTCGTTAAGTAACGAGTCTTTGAAGTATATTAATGTAATTAAGTATCTGGACTATCTGGTAGAATGTAAACTACCGAGCAGGAGGTAAAATGTCGAGCTTGCCATAGCCGAGTCTCATGTGTTCCCAACCAAAGAGACTATAAACCATAATTTTAAGGTTATGCTCGGTCGGTAACTCAACCGCTAAAACGGTGTTGCCGTTGACAGGCAGTCCGAACTCGATTTCTTCTCGACACAAACAGAGAGAAACCATCAAATACGTTAATTGTCTTAATTTTGGTTTATTTGGTAATTCAAATGTTTATCAAAGCCAATTTTTGGTTTCAGTTAGGTTAAGACCTCAAACTTCTGTAAAGCTAATTAATTAACGTCTGTATCTGTCTGAAAATTTAGACGATATGTGTGCTTGAGTGTTTTGTGACGTGTTTATGTAGCGCGAACGAGTGTCCGTGTATAATTTTTGGGCTTGGGGCAGAAAGGCCACCGAAAGTGCTATGCTTTTCGTGGGCACATGGCTCGATTTACCCCCATCCCGCCAACTACTACTGTGCAAGAGGTTAAACAGGGCTGCAAATAGACCTTCCCTTCAGCTGGCAATAACCATACCATGGATGAACCCCACTGGTTATGGTACTGGTGCTCCTGGCACTTCTCCTGGTGCTGACAGTGTCTTCTAACTCGTAACGGCTCGCGGTGTTTCAAAACGCCATCATCGCAAGCAGTACTAAAAATGTGCACAGTGATTGTCTATCGTGTATTTAACTAACTCCAACAGAAGCAATTCATTAAACTATACGTTTCAACTGCGATTCCTTCCAACCAGAGTTTCAACAACCGTTTAAACAATTTTTACGTATAAAATAAAACAAATTATGGTGTCATTGTTGATCTATATGTATATATTTGACCTTAATGAGCGTTCAAAAGTTATTTTCTTTAGTTGAAAACATACCACCAGGGCCCACAATGAAGCACAATTTCTTACCAGCTGGTTTAAAAAAAATATAACAGCACCGTACTTCACAATAATTTTACAGGCCCCGGTTCAACATAAGCGGTGGTACTGACCCCTATCCAGGAAACAACGAAAGAGCCTGCCTGATTTTTGATGGTTTGTCTGTATTACTCGACTTTATGAGTTTTGTCGTCATCGTCTCGACCACTCTGGTTGCAGACAAGTTCTACAATTCAACCCACGTTATTACTCAAAAGGTTTTTCGTGATATTTATTTATCATTTTTTCGCAAATTTTCTACCTATATATACTCGTGTATAAACCACTTTCAGTAGTCGTAGGAAAGTCAGTAATAAACAGACAGGCCGTGCAGATCTTATTCATAATTAATTTTTGGGTTGACTTTCTTGTTTGTGGCCGTATCTGCTGCGCTGCACGATTTCCTGTTCACAATTTCTGTGAAAGTCTAAACTAATCCTCAGGTACATTTATCTTCAATAGGGATAGTCGTCCCAAGAGCGCTTCATTTCAGCTGTCAATATCATCTCTTACATTCGCAAAAACCTACAAAAGCATAATTGTTAATTATATGCAAACAATTAATTAACGTCAATGCACAAATCAAATAAACAACAAATTGCTTTTTCTCATTGTCTGATTTAAGCACCGTGTATAACCAGAAATTATCTTATTTAGACACAGCGTGTCTTCAATGAGGTCTTACAAATACTTTTTATAGATTGTCTTTGTATGATTTATTAACACCTTTTTGTGTCATGCTATTTCAAATAAATATTATTTCTGAAAAACAAGGCTCAACCATTTGAGAAGAGGGTGTACCGCACTTAAGAAGTAGCAAAGCTGATGAATGCCTCCCATATTGACAGCATAATTATAACACTAAGCATTCCAAAATGAGTGAATTTGTAGTCATCAACTGTCAAACTCTAGACTACTGAGTGACTAGCAACGATGAATAATTGAACAACTAAAAAAAAATTCAAGTACTCCTCCGTGGTAGATCGTTCGCCGACTGTGCCGCTTACCCTCTCTAGCTCGGGATAGCTCGTGCTGTGCCTGTGAAATCTACCGAAATAAATACACAAACTTATCTAAATGTTGATCACACGATTAACCGCTGTGCTCTGCAGGTGAGTCCGTTCAGGAATCCGAAATTCTTCAACCCGTATGGACAGGTGCTGGTCGGATGTGTACAGATCTTCGTCGGCTTTCTGCTTCAGTGTGTCGTGTATGGGAATGAGGACTTCTCTTGGCAGAAGATCCTTGCGCCAGTGTTTGCCGGAGCCGTGGTGAGTTTGCTTGGGGGTGTGTTTTCATTCTTTTACACCCTGAACACAAGTACACAAAATATTTTTTTGGATTGATTAACGTCGGCATCTGTCTGAGACAATTTAGACACCCGCCATTTCTTATCGCGACATGAGAAACCCAAAATCGCTTCAGTTAAATGCAACCGACGATTTAAATTACATTTATGAGCCGACAAAATGCAATATTTCATCCGATATCGTTGACGAAGCTATACGTTCTGTGTAATAAATAAGATACAACTGCTTTCAAATTCACTGATTCCTTGTTGTTCGTAATTCAAACAGTTACAATGTAATAAAAATTGAGCAGATTTATAACTTCAACGTCTTATTGTAGCAATTATAAATCATAAGTTATATATAGCCTAGACATACGTCATAGGTTTTAAAATCCAGCCCACTGCATATTCATGATAATGTATTCTACCCACACATGCATTGTGGTAAACTCTGACCTAACCACACATGCATTGTGGTAAACTCTGACCTACCCACACATGCATTGTGGTAAACTCTGACCTAACCACACATGCATTGTGGTAAACTCTGACCTACCCACACATGCATTGTGGTAAACTCTGACCTAACCACACATGCATTGTGGTAAACTCTGACCTACCCACACATGCATTGTGGTAAACTCTGACCTAACCACACATGCATTGTGGTAAACTCTGACCTACCCACACATGCATTGTGGTAAACTCTGACCTAACCACACATGAATTGTGGTTAACTCTGACCTAACCACACATGAATTGTGGTAAACTCTGACCTAACCACACATGCATTGTGGTAAACTCTGACCTACCCACACATGCATTGTGGTAAACTCTGACCTAACCACACATGCATTGTGGTAAACTCTGACCTACCCACACATGCATTGTGGTAAACTCTGACCTAACCACACATGCATTGTGGTAAACTCTGACCTACCCACACATGCATTGTGGTAAACTCTGACCTAACCACACATGCATTGTGGTAAACTCTGACCTACCCACACATGCATTGTGGTAAACTCTGACCTAACCACACATGAATTGTGGTTAACTCTGACCTAACCACACATGAATTGTGGTAAACTCTGACCTAACCGCACATGCATTGTGGTAAACTCTGGCCTAACCGCGCATGCATGATGGTAAACTGACATACCAATGCATAAACGGGGGTAAACTCGGACCTACAAACGCATAGGCAATGGTAAATTTTACTAAACTATCAACACCAAAACGAAAACTGGTGTTCTATCAATTTTGAGTTTTCCGCTGACCTATGAACCTTATTTAATATTATATCATATCATCAAAAAATAATGTTATCTTTATTTTTTCTTTTATTTCCTTAGCCAATAATCGCGGGCATAGTTACCGCCCTCACACTCAAGAGCTGTGGCATCAATTCGGTACTATGGGTTAGTCCAAAGTTAACTATTTGAAACCTTTTATTTAATCTTTTTAAACGAATTAATTAATTAATTTATTTATTTATTAACCTCAAACAAAAGGGCAAGGAAATTGAACTAAGAAAAAAGTAGTCGATATTTCAATAACTGATTTAATTTTTTTTTTAGAATTTCGTTGCTTTCCTACTGGAGATTGTGGTCATTATCTTAAATATAGTTTCAATCATCCTGGTAACAGTGGGACTGGTTCAAAATGTCGGAGCTTTCAACAGTGGAAGTAAGCAGAATTTTGCCGTTCATTTTCTTATAGTCACATTTTTGTATAGTCACATAGTCACATCTGTTATATTTATAAATAACCCTTTTTATAGTCATTTCTGTTTATAGTCACATATGCCTATGCTCCTTTATGTGTATAGTCACTATAGTCGCATATGTTTATAATCGTTTATATGAATAGTCACATCTGTTTATAATCACATGTTTTTTCATCTACAACTATCTCTTTTATTGTCGTATCTGCTTTTAGTCACATATTTTTATAATCTTTTTTATGTCTAGTCATATCTGTTCATAAATCCCCAGACTTGTTGTCCTCGAGACTTTGGTTTTGAACTCGAGTGCACTCGAGATCGTTTTTCAAGGTCTTGGTCTTAATCTAGATCTTGTGTGTTAAGGTCTCGGACTTGATCTTGGACTTGGACTCAAAAGTCTTGGTCCAAGATCAAGTCCGAGACCTTAACAAGGACAAAAAGTTTGATTTTGCTGTTTAAAAGATTCTGACTTAATTTCAATGGAACATTTAATTCAGCTATTAAAACGCATATAATAAACGAAGAAAAATATTGGCACAAGCTCTATTTGGTGTGATGATGAAAAAAAGGTGCTACATCGACACATTTAATGATGATTTCAGTCATTTAAAACATATTTGGCCTAAAATATTGTTCCTTCTATTAATTATGAATTGAAAATAAGTCAAAAAGGCTGGTGACGGCACGTTAGCCGTTGTTGGTCCGTCCCAGGTGTTTGTCCAGGTGTTTGTCCAGGTGTTTGTCCAGGCGTTTGTCCAGGTGTTTGCCCAGGTGTTTGTCCAGGTGTTTGTCCAGGTGTTTGTCCAGGTGTTTGTCCAGGTGTCTGAACAACCTTCATACAACCATCACCGGCTCAGTGACTGTCGATGAATTCCGTAGAGTTTTAAAGAAGCATCTCTTCGTGGCTTAGAAGTCAACTGACATTATACTAAGTTAAAAATTACCAAGTTATCAGTTTACATAGTTACGCCTGTTTATATTCGCGTCTTTCTACAATCACATCTCATTTATATTCCCACCCTTTTATAGTAAGACATCTGAAAAATAACTACATTCACATAGTTAATTTTTTATCATATGAATTAATATTTCAACCAACTTTACCATGACGATGACATAAGCCATTTCTGATTTATTGCTTACACTTAAATCATTTATGTTGTTCAAAACCTTGAATTTTGATTGATCAGTAATTGCTTTTTTTTTTAAATTCTTGCTGAACCAAGTCTCTACATTTTTCATTTTTAACGAGTTTTACTTATTTTTGTAGCTGACATCATCATCCTCCTCTCCCACGCTCAACTGGAGCTGAATTTCGTTTCTTCCATTTAAATTACGCATTCAACTCCACGTCTTATTAGACGATGAAAAGTTATTCCCAGTCGCCACGTGAACATTTTGATATTCATGCTTGCAACCATCTTTAATTGACTGGAGTTCATTTATAATTATCATAATTACTGTCCAACCCTAGCTGCTCCTAATTAACCTTCAATTAACCCAAATTAATCCTAACTAACCCTAAATAACCTCAACTAACCTTAACCAGCCCAAATCAAGTGATTTGGTCGGTTTGAGAATAGCGCAGTCCTAGGATCCAATCCGTCTTCAAACCCATGGTTTGGAGAATTGAGTACCAGTTTTACAAATGCAAGACATAAGGCTTGCTGGGAACAATAGTGCGTTTTGGTTCATGGTTGTTCACATGCATTGGACGTACAAAAAACTAAAAACGTCTTTCAATATAGTTCCGTAAAGTTATTATTTTAAATATCAATTTATAAAATTCCGATAAAATTATTATAGGTTTGTATTATTTCAAGTAATGATTATACAATACTAATAATTATATATTAAGCTTTATAATTCAATACCTCTCAAACTTATTTACTAGCGTCCAACTTTAAGTCTCACAAAAAAAAAACTTAGCAGTAAAAATTGCATCAGATATTACACAAGCGTTATTTTGGCAATAAAAATTTTTTTTTCATGTCTTTTGATTAATGTGTTACAGTACAGCAATCTCACGAGCATTTAAGATGTTATATCAGATCTGGTATTACTTATATTGATGTGGTTATTAGTAGTATATCAGTAGTATTGTCATTTTATCATCATTATTATTATTATTATTATTATCATTATTGCTGTCATCATTCATTAGTTCTATTATTATGATTATTATCATTACTAATTGTTCAAATATTATTTATTGAACCGTATAATTTAGACTATTTATGCAAAAAGTAATTTATTTTGTGTTTTTTCCTTCTTAAAGCAATGACTCATTATTATGATTATTATCATTACTAATTGTTTAGATATTATTTATTAAACCGTAATTTAGACGATTTATCTAAAGAGTAATTTATTTCGTTTTTTTTCTTAAAGCAATGACTCAGACCACTTTCAGTCGCAGTCTCATGATCTTCAGCGTCTTCGCCTTCAGCGCCACCGACATGGCCTGCCTGGTCAGCCTGTTCTACTCTGTGGCCCTGCTCATCCGGCTGGCCATCTGCGTTTTCTGCCCCCAGAAGATGGACACCCAGCCGGCCGAGAACTACGTGAGGCTCGACCAGGAGTTCCAGAATAAAGACGAAAAGAAGTTCAGGGAGATTAAGAAACTCATCCTCAACGTTTCACGGGATGACTCACCTGGTGCTTACAGGGTTGACTGATGTCCTTGCCTTGGTCTTTAAGTTGTTTTTTTAATGAATTTTGTTTTGGGATCAAAATTATACGATTTTCAGTAAGTCAGGTGTGATCAAAAATATCAAAAATGTGATTTTCTGTCTGCGTAGAAGTTCTGCTTTGTTGTATTTATTGATTTTAAATTAATTTTTAAACTGCCATTAGTTGAACCTTGAATTTATTTTTTACAAATATTTACAACACTGTAACCAGACGAGAGAATTGATGTAACGCGTGTCGCATAACAAAAAGTTTAAGTTTACATTTACACACAAATTACATTCATTACATCTATATTACAGCATACAGCTAACACTTTAAAAAAAAGCTGTACATTTTTATTGAGGCGCAATATAATTAAAAAAAGAAGTGCTTTATAATACTATATTTTATATTATGCTTGATTGACTGCGCCAATACTTCAATAAAGATCGGGTATTTCATCCGCCGGGAACTAGCTTTCATCATGTTATTCCACTTTGCTTATAAAAGCTATTATTACATTTTCTTGTAACATTTTACGGCTATAAATTGACTATTGAACATTGATGCTGTTTTCATCGATTTTACAATGTTATTTTTTGTTAGATTTATTAATTAATTAATTATTATAATGGTTTGTGGTCGCCTGATGATGCTGCTTAACGAATTACTATCGCTTAGCAAATTGCCATTTAAAATTAAATTCTAAACATAATTATTTTCCTTTTGATTTCAAAATTAGAATTGGTTGTAATAAAATAAAAATTTATAAACTGCTATTTGATTGTTATGGTTGTGTTGCAAAATTAAACTTTCCAGTGGAATGATGTGGAGTGTTTCCCACGATAAGACTGTGAAATAGCTGTGGATTAGTTGAATTACCCTGCATTTAGGAAGAGATATAAATTTTAATCGAGGAAGCCAGTTTTAAGTTTTACTTTTATATTCTGGTGTAAATATGTTTGAGAGAAGAGCATGTATTTATTCGTCCGTTCGTTCGTTAGGTCGTTCGTCCGTTCGTTCGTTCGTTCGTTCGTTCGTCCGTCCGTTCGTTCGTTCGTTCGTCCGTTCGTCCGTCCGTTCGTTCGTCCGTTCGTTCGACTAATTTTTTCCCACTCGTTTTGTAACTTGGAAACAATGTATATTCGATTCCTCGTCGATTCCAGCTCCATGCTGAATTACACGGAAACCTCCCTGCAGAACAGCTCCGGATAAAATCAATAGTGACGTCTGCATCATTGTACGCGTATGCGCCTGTGCGTGTGGCTGCATCATTGTATGTGTGCGTGTGGCTGCATCATTGTATGTGTGCGTATACCAGCGTCCTTGCGTTCCAGTGCACATGCTTGTTTATTAGTTCACGCGGGTGTGTGTGCGTGTGTAGTTTTGCGACTAAGAGTGTGAATGTGTCTCCCTGTTCGTATTGATCTGTGTACTTGCATCTGTTTTTTGTGGCCTGACTTTATGGCGGTTGGAAGGGGGGAAGGGGAACGATCATGTTCCCTGTCCATGTAACCGTTAGCGGACCAAGATGACACTGTCGTATGTTTGTAAACATGGCTGTAAGGACGTGTCAAGCACTTCAACGGCACTTGCACTTGAATCCTGAATGTAGACGCCCCTGTACCAGTCTGCGGGTCGCATCCCCCCTGAATTACTGAAACCGATGCTTCTAACAATAACAATGCGACCAGCCCCCTCCCCCCTATCCCCCCGCAGCGGCGATACGACAAAGAGGGGCGGTAACGATATTCCCATCCCATAGATCTCTGGCTCGGATACCTCGACTTCATGATTGGATGGACTGAGAGTGGCGAATCAATAAAAAAAAAAGAGAAGAAAGAACGAATACAGTTTCCGGATTGGTTCGCTCACGTGATCAGTACGGAAAACAAGCAGCGCTCTTTGGCTGGCTAGTAGCTAGCTAGCTAAAGATCAGCTGGGTAATCTGTGAATGTTTAAAATTCACAAATAGAACGTGGCTTGGAGGTGTCAGGTTTTTTTATCAATGGAATTTTTCTCTCTTTTTCTCTCTCACTCACTCGCTCTCTCTCATTGCCGCTATTAAGTCCATTCTGCTACAGCCTTATAAATATCAAACTTACGTCAAAACAAATCTTTGGATATTTTTAAACACCCCACACCCCTTTCTCAATGGTCTCGCCATTGAATGCAGTTTCGGCCATTAAATAACAACTCATTCGACGACTCTGACGTAAATGATTTCTGCAAGTTTCTTCTAATATTGTTTCACTCGAAGATGAAAAAAGTTAGTTTCAATGGTGACTTTCTCGATTTAATGAGTTTGCCGTACTGTGATTTATTCAACCTCTTCAATGACCTCGTCAGACAATCGTCATACATTCTATAAATACATTCGACGCCTGATGACTTTTAAATCAAAATGCTAACAATCAAGTTTTAATAATTTGTTTTTATTTTATATATATTTATTGAGCAGACAACTAACAGTTGATTTTATACAACAAATGTGGATTTTTATGATCTACCCCCCCCCCCACCACCACCTACCTCTATTTGCCTACATCTGTCCAATGTTCGTTCATCCTCACGCAGAGATCTCCCTACATTATTTTCTTCGATCTACCTTGCCCACTTCGGGCTCAGGTACCCCCTATTTTTTGTACCCCTTGTACCGGTGATCCTTGAAAATTGGCCACTTAACTCTGCGTTGACGGCGTAAAGTGTCTGTAAATTTTTTGTTTACATTACTGTGACTTCCTGTCCTCAAATTATGTTCTACCATTTATATCGTGTCGTTGTTGACGCTCCCTCCTCCACCACCACCCGGCCCACGGGGAGAGGGGGAGGGACTGGCACCATCTTGTTTTTCATATCAGCACGTGAGCAATTAACAGACATGTTTACAGTGGCGATAAAACAGCTTATAATTCAGACCTGCCTTATTCTGCCGGTATCAAAAACGTTGACGTATGAAGACAAGTGCGAAATTGCAACCCAAAAAAAGGAAAAAAAGAAAAAAATGATTCAAAAATGGCTTCTCGTACGTGCCGGAACCTCCTGTAAACTTTAAACCGCTTCCGGTCTTGAGCGTCACGTGATTCAGAAGATATCGAGTCTTTTGAAGTGTTTATTAATTTAAAAAAATTCATATTCATAATAATTATAATAATAATAATAACATATACATGAGTAACTTCAAATTGCAACGCACTACTACCTCGCCACGCCTACGATTATATATATATATATATATATATATATATATATATATATATATATATATATATATATATATATATATATATATATATAATATTATTGAGTAGCAGTAAATCGTGATGTCTGACAAAACGATGACGAATAAAATGGTGAAGGTGTGAGAGTAGAAATATGGTGGGGTGATGGTTAGTTTGATTAGTTTTATAAAAAAAAACCAAACTATAATACGCGAAGCAACATAAAACCATACAAAACGCAGCAGGGCAACAAAATCGTCATCAGGACCTACGCAGTACTTTTTTGTACAGGCAATCTTCATTATTTTCTGTCTTTTTGCTATTATATCTGCTTCTCTTTCTGTCTCTCTCTCGCTCTATCTTTCTGTTTTCATTGTAAACAATACAGAGATATCATCAGATCCGCCGTCAATTTCGGCCGATGAAATACCAAAAGCGCTTTCCATGTTGCCCACACGAGCGAATGAAGCGCTTATAAAATCATACAAAAAAAAGTACAAAAAAGCCAGACATCATCAACATCATCTTCTCTATCGACATCATCGTCGGTTAAAAAATGAGTATAACAATTCGGGTCGAGTTTACGAAAGGATTACAACGTAAACAGATCTTACCTGTAATACCAAAAAATGAATACGATTGTCTTATCACATGGTGCTGACGAAAACGAAAACAAAAAAAAAGAGGAAATGCCGCCATTCGTCGATTAGATGTACCGAGCATAAAAAATGGAGAAACTAGTAATTCATCATAAAATAATTTAAAAGAACTGCTGAATTAATAAAGAATAATATAAATAAATCGATTGATTTGTGAGTGACAAGACGAGTTGAAACACGAGCAACGTGAGTCGGAATTGA
This sequence comes from Erpobdella octoculata, assembly GCA_963978895.1. Taxonomy (NCBI): domain Eukaryota; kingdom Metazoa; phylum Annelida; class Clitellata; order Hirudinida; family Erpobdellidae; genus Erpobdella; species Erpobdella octoculata. The sequence goes on along the minus strand of OZ022241.1, from coordinate 4,313,461 downwards.
TCTAGTTAGCAGCGACACAAACGTCACATGCGTTAGAAGCGACTGTCGCTAGTGCAGCTGACGGATACGGATCATGCGCTGAAAACGGATGACATCTTTTTACACATTGACGACTTAAATAGCATCTGTTCATGTCATTCAGCACAAAAGTATATATATATATATATATATATATATATATATATATATATATATATATATATATATATATATATATATATATATATATATATATATATATATATATATATATATATAAAAGAAGGAATGTGACCAATCGGGTGACAGCTTATGAATAAGACGCAAGCGCGGGAGAATTAAAAAAGGGAACGGCAGTACAAAATACTACTTCGCAGAATCTCTCTATGGTTGCGTAGTAATTAGCATAATTTATTACTAATCAGTTAATTACACCGTCGAATGAAAAGGAGAAGAACTTGATGAATATACATATAACTTATAGGCTCTCTCTCTTTTTCTCGCTCTCGCTCTCTCTCTTTCTGATTCCGTTGTTCTACTTAAGATGCTCTTGCTAATAAAAAAAGCTTTTAATCTTAATCTCCAGCTAAAAATAGCTACGAATCTAAAGAGAATAAGAGTAAGTACATTTACGTATGCATGTCACGTGGTGATGATGCTATGATCTATAAAAGCAGACGACAATATTATTTATTCCGTGGTAAAGATGGCGGCGATGTTGATGGAGAAGACGATTGTGATGGTGATGGAGCTGCGTTTCATTGGAAATTATTTATAAAGCATGCCAAAGTAGAGGCGTGAAAGAGTGAAGGAGTGAGTGAGTGAGTGAGTGAGTGAGTGGGTGGGTGAGTGAGTGAACGAGTGAGTGAGTGAGTGAGCGAGTGAGTGAGTGAGTGAGTGAGCGAGTGAGTATGAGTGTGTGAGCGAGTGCAAGTGAATGAGCGAGTGCAAGCGAGTGAGTGAGTGTGAGTGGATGACACAACTCTGAAGAAAGATGACTGATGTTCTTTAATTAATTAGCAATTTATTATTTAAAATATAAAAAAAAACTTCCAACTGCTTCGGCAGCTGACCTGCTCCATGCTCGACTGACTTTGATTCATCGGTGAGGAAAATTGCATGAAGGAGCGTTCCATCTCAGAAGCGGAAGCAGAAGATGAAGAGGAAGAAAAAGAAGAGGTTGAGTATGATTAAGAAGAAGTGAGTGCTCTGTTGGGACTGATGGAGTGAACTTGATTGACCTCTCATTCGGAGCCGGTTAACTGGAGAAGAAAAATTCCATCTGGAGTTTTTTTTTATTTCTCGAAGATTTATTATAATTATTATTATTATACTTGGCCGATTGTCTTGTTAATTAGACGTTATAGAGGTCATTAGAGGTCATTACGCATGTGCAGAGATGACGCGAGGTGCACTTGCACTTGCCAGCGTGGCAGCTGTTAGTAACACGGCCATTAAGGAGACTGCTTTCGGTGTGCCGGGAGAACAGTGCCATTGGCATGATTATAGCATTTCTAGCGTTTCCGACCATCATCGTCATCGTCATCATCATCATCATCATCACCATCACCATCACCATCACCATCACCATCACCATCACCATCACCATCACCATCACCATCACCATCACCATCACCATCACCATCACCATCACCATCACCATCACCATCACCATCACCATCACCATCACCATCACCATCACCATCACCATCACCATCACCATCACCATCACCATCACCATCACCATCACCATCACCATCACCATCACCATCATCATCATCATCATCATCATCATCATCATCATCATCATTATTGTAACTACAGCCACCACCATTGCCTTCTCCATACACTTCAATAACACCGCCATAAAGCAATTTTACTTCCATATTTGATTGTTACATACAGGCACTTGTTTAATCAGAGTTTCATTATAGTAATTGTTTTCTCAAACGCAATTGATACTTTATAGTATAAGGTGACAGGTGCGACAGTGACGACAACGACCACTGACGTCTACCACACACAGCGTCTCCTACCGCATACATTTTCAACTCTTTAACTAAAGCGCCAACATGGAAGAGTTAAGGGGACCCGGGCTGGACACCCCACCTTCTTCCATTTCTAGCTCCCGAACTATAAAAAGATCATTGTCACACATATCCTGCTATTATGCCAAACAAACTTTTTAATTTCAATTGACAAATGAGATTTCAAAAGCAATGTTCTCCACCAAAAAATTTTTTTTCTTAAAAGCTCGTGTTTCACCGGTGGTAGCGGCAGTGTTAATGTTTTAATACCTGAAGTACCGAAGCGCCAGACTTTCAGGAAATAATAAGATTGGGCAGGAACAAGAGCGAAGAAAATTCAGTAAAAAGAGGCAACAGAGTTGAACCTGACATTTCGTTACCACAAAATGGACTAACATTCTCTGACGATCAAAGTCAACAAGATACGGCTTAAATGAGAAAAAAAAATTGAAAACTTGGAAATCTCCAACCAGGAATTTCAAGAGCTCTACAAGAAAAAAAATCATCTATATTTCATCAACAACCTCATTTAATTCAACTGAAGTTATGACAATTTGGTACTAAAATAGAACATGTTTGCAGCTGTGGTTGAGGGCAAAGTTCAAAAGAAGATCAAAACATGCTCAATGAAACTTGTTTTGTTTAAAAACTTCTTAAAATGGTTAAAAAAAAGGCTGCACATTCAATTTAGTAATTTATATAGCGCTTTTTTCGTCGTGGTGTTCAAAAGGAGCGTTAAATATAATAAAAAAAATTTTCAACCAATGAGCTACCAAGCAAGAAGAACACTGCTCATTGGCTGATACTTGAAGCCGATTTAAACTTTAAACTTTTCAACGCGAAAAACAAACAAACGGCATGAAATAATGTCTTTTTGATGACATTTCATATCAATACAACAAGAATATATACAGCTCTGTCTGTCAATAGAATTTCAGCTACTTTTGCGTGGCCATGCAGCGTGGGGGGCCAGCCAGCTTAAGTGACGGAAAGCCCAAAGTCTGTATTTAATTTAAATGGTGGTGACGCTACTCTAGTGAGTTAAAATTAAATATTCATAAATTATATCAGCATGCTGTGAAAATCTGTATTTATTAAAAACAAACCAAATAAAAAACAATGGACTGTTTACCTCTAACACAGATTGCGAAGTGGAACAAGTATACAGGCCACTATAGACCACTTAGCAAAAGGTATATTAGCTTAATAGCCTTCGGAGCGACCAAAAATCAAAGAACTGTTAGCACCAGAAAGCGTAGAGTTTTTATCATTACAACTTTAAAATGCGTCATGATTTTGAGTAAATTTTATTTTTAATAATTTTACATAATGAATTACAAATAAGAAATATAATTGAACTAAATTAATGAAATTGACGCCGTTCTCTATTTATAGTACCACTGGATTGGCCACAAAAAAAGACTAAATATCGAGAATTATTCTTTTTATACAGGTTGAGCCATGAAATTGGTGATGTTATTTAGTTAACTAATGCTCTTTTACAGTTGAGTATTTTTAGTGCTACACTGCTGTAGTTGATGAAACATAAAAATTACAATTTTATTTCTTTATTTTTTTTAAGTATTAAGCTTTACTTATTTAAACTGCGGCTGTTTAATGATTTTCATGAACATTTAATCGATATAAAAAATAATTATTGAAAGTAGAGTTGTACGCGTCGCTAAGAGCAAACAGACCAGCTATGCGTCGCCATGACAACAAATCGATTCCGCTGCCAGACAAACAACAACTACGGGGTGGGAGGGAGGGATGGAGGGAATGAAAGGGGGGCTGCAAGAAGCCAGCTTGTTCGGGTGGCAGGAGAAAACAAGAAATCATGAATATAATTATAATAATAATAATTTAAAATGGCGGATTACTATTACATTACTATTTAGTTGTCTTTTACTACAGTTACCATTTACCATGCGTGGAGATGATACGATGGCATGGAATGGATATTATGGTGGTGGTGATGATGATCATCATCAATGCAGGCGATATTGGATTTCAGAGCCGAGAAATTGCCTCATCGATAGCTGGATTACTTAGAGATTATAAGCTATATTGGTCGTTATAATAACTCAAGATAAATACTTTATTAGCATAACAACAACAACAACAAAAACTGCTAAATTACAGCTGACCAGCGCTAGAAGGCGACCAGCTGAATCGATTCAGCTTATATAGCGCATAAAACAAATTCTGAAAAGTGCTCTGTCTCAAGGCAAGGCCACAAACAGGCTTTCAAGGTCACTTGGCTTTCGTGTTTCGACACATTTCTCAGACCAATCGATGAACAACGTAAATTTGGAGAAAAAAAATAGAGAATTTTTACAAACAATTTTTTATTATTTCGTTGCTGCTTCTTTGAGATCTTAATAATTATATTTCCAAATAATGGGCTTCAGGTGAATACACAAAGCAGGTATGTCATTAAAGTACGACTGGGCAATTGGTGAAGTTGTTGATGCCAACAAGAAATTGAACGGATGATGAAGAGCTGGTGGTCCACGCTAGAGCTTGGTCGGTTAATCGAAAACATTCATACTCGGAAATCAGCTGGTAGTTGATGCTAACCGATTTCAGGTGGTCATCCATGTTATCAGAGCTCAGGTGGTAGATAGTCTATCCTATCAAAGATCAGATGGTAGTCCACGTTGTCAATGATCAGAAAGATAGATGGTAGTGGTAGTACTGTATACATACTTATGTCTGTATAACTCTTTGGAAGTCACATAGCAAAACATCTCCGCATCTGCTTTGATAGCGTTTGATAGTATCTATGAGTACACACAAGTCAGTACTACACTGCAGCCAGCCGAAAGTTCATAATAACAGTACAGTTAGAGAAAGTATTGTATTTAAAACATTCAAATACAAAGCAATCAGGTACACGCATGATATTTAAGTACGCAAGACATTTATGTACACAAGAAATTTATGTACACAAGACGTTTATGTACACAAGACATTTATGTACACAAGAAATTTATGTGCACAAGACATTTATGTACACAAGACATTTATGTACACAATGCATTTATGTACACAAGACATTTTATGTACACAAGAAATTTATGTACACAAGACGTTTATGTACACAGTACGTTTAGGTACACATGACGTTTATGTACACAGTACGTTTAGGTACACATGACGTTTATGTACACAAGACGTTACTTACCTTCGACTAGGTTGACTTTATGCGTTGACATGCCGACATCGTTGGTTGCTTCAAAGAAATAAGTCCGGAAGTGCTGTGGATAGATGTGAGGGATTCGAAATATCAACTCTTTGCCTCTAGCCTGAGTTAACAGCAAACCGATTAGTACTTTTATTTATAAAAATAAAATTACATTATAGTAATTCCAGCAAAAAATTATGATATTAAAGAAAAAATATGATATTTAAATAAAATTTGATGATATTAAAGGAATATGATGACATCAAAGAAATTTGATGATATTGAAGGAATATTATGATATTAAAGAAATTTCATGATATTAAAAGAATATGATGATATTGAAGAAATATGATGACATTAAAAAATGATGATAATAAGGAAATACGATGATATTAAGGAAATAAAATGATACTAAAAGAATATGAATTTGGTTGACCAAAGATATGTCAAAGCCGAGATCATTCCTCTTCATCGTAAATTCTTAATTAAAAAACAGGCATATCTCAGTTTCAAGTACAAGTATCTTAATGATGAAATAGGTATTTTAATTATAAAATAGGTATTTTAATTATGAAACAGGTATTTTAATTATGAAATAGGGATTTTAATTATGAAATAGGTATTTTAGTTATTAAACAGGTATTTTAATTATGAAAAATGTATCTTAATTACAAAATGAGTATCTTAATTGTGAAACCGGCATCTTAATTTTCTTTTGCAAGACAAATTTTAAATTTTATCAGTACTTTAACGATGCATTGGTTTTTAAACTAAATAGAAAATAAAAAATGGTCTTGTGCAAATTTATGGGGGTCCAGGCTTATCCAGTCCCCAAAAAAAAAAATCCACCTAGAAGATCAATTGAATGTCTTGTTAAAAGCTTAAAAGAGAAAGATACATAGTACCACCTCGGTCGAAGCCAGGACTGCCTCGTAGACTCCGGTCTTCTCTCCAGCATTGACGCTCATATTGCCATGTGTGAGCCTCTTCCAGTGAACTTTGGCACTCTTGACCTCGGGTTGTCCTATGACCTTGCACTTGAGCTCGAAGTTAGGCTGGTGGAGAAACACTTCGTGATCGTGCTTGCATAAGAACTTTGGCTTATCTGCATCGGTGCATATGAAAATGAAAGTTTTGGATAACATAATTGTTGTATATGCTAATGCAAGTTTTGGATAACATAATTGTTGTATATGCAAATGCAAGTTTTGGATAACATAATTGTTGCATATGCAAATGCAAGTTTTGGATAATATAATTGTTGCATATGCAAATGCAAGTTTTGGATAGCATAATTGTTGCATATGCAAATGCAAGTTTTGGATAACATAATTGTTGCATATGCAAATGCAAGTTTTGGATAGCATAATTGTAGTATAAGTTGATCAGTTACAAAGTGTTCAATAATAAACATATGTTGGAGTTAATAGTTTATTTTCATCGGAATATTTAATAAGTATGCTTAATAAATCTGCTCGTGTGTCAATTATTTTGTTGATTATCATAATTTATTACTAGTATACACTGATTACATATATTAATTACATATATTAAATAAAACTTATATGAAACTCATTTTCATTTAAGTATAATACTTCTACATTTAATTGCGAGTATCACAAATAATTGAATTGAATTTTTTATTTTTATTTTTTGAATCCTCTATATTAACTTCACCGTGTCTGCTTGCTTGCTTGAGCCATACGTTGGGACCCTATACCACTAAAAAATCCAACTTCCCGTTATTTAAACGAGTTGAATTTTGGTGGGTTTATTTGTCGCTGCGGACTTTACATTAATTA
>OZ022241.1:4296466-4301466 GCA_963978895.1 Erpobdella octoculata | reverse complement strand
TAAGATCCTGCGTAAATTTCTGTTCTATTAAAAAATTATATTATCTTTACTTCTGCGTCAATCAAAGCAACTTATATGTTATTTAAATTTTGTCCAATATATTGGAAAATTTAATAGGATGCAATGTTAATGACGGCAATTATATACAACAAAATTCAGCAAGATTGGACAATGGGAAGTGCTTATATTTGATCAAATTTTCTCACCGGGACAAACTGGGAAACATGAAAGCAAGTTAAGAAAAACGCGGTAAAAAGAAAAAACGGGACCTTAAAACGAGGTTATCGTATACGTGCCACATAAATTTTAACTCTTAACCCAAAAGATAAAAATAATATAGAAAAAATATTGATTAAAAATTAGTTAAGAAAAGATTCAGTTTTTATGATAGATTCAATTACAGTTACAGTTGAAGTAGCTGAATATCAAAAGATTAAGTTAACAGAATCTTTCCGTTTACAGTTTCAGTAATCCATCTATCCATCCATCCATCTATCCATCCATCCATCCATCTATCCATCCATCCATCCATCTATCCATCCATCCATCCATCCATTTATCCATCCATCCATCCATCCATCTATCCATCCATCTATCCTTCTGTCCATTAAACTATTCATCTAGCAATATATCCACTTATCTATCCAACCATCCATCTTTCTACTCACCTATCCATCTATCAAATTATTTGTCTAAATGCCCATACTTCTACCAATACATCTGCATTGGCCTACCTATCCATTTTCTACCCACCACCCCCCATTTCCCCCACATATCTTCTTATTAACACTCTCCATCATCTACCAATCATTTCATTAATTTTCCATTACAAAATTCCAGCTGATTTATTTCAACCTTTTCCATCATCTGATTTCAAATTGACACCGCCTCTCGAAACTCCTTAAGATTAATGAAACCCATTTAGATCAGTCCTGACATAACGTAATAATAATAAAATTTATAACGCGCCATTTGTCAATAGTGTGTATGGATATAGCCTCAGTAGCGTACGAGCTGGGGAGCGAGGGGGCTGCAGACACCCCCTCCCCCAGTATCGGGCAAAAATTCTGGAAAAATGGGCTGAAAATTCGGGCGCCTGTTAAATCTAGCAATACAAGATAAAGTAACAGAAGTCATGATATCATGATGTCATGATGTCATGAAAATTTTTAATTTTATCAAATTGTAATTAATTTTATTATATATTTCATTCAACCTGAAAATTTAATATAATTATAACTGGTCAGCAAAACCAAAATGCAACCATGTAGAACACTTTGCTGAATAACAACGAATGAAATGGAAGTAAGGAAAATAATTGCAAGTCGGCGAGCTTTATTTTATTTATTTATTTATTTATTACAACTCGAACAGAGGGACCCAACGGGCCACAGAAACTGTTCGGACAGAATACAGTTAAGTGAAACGTAATCAGAAAAAAAAGAAAAAAGAAAACGTCAAGTCACACAGTTGAAACAAAATGCAATCAAAATAACCAGTTCGGTGGGACAACGTGTCATAAAGAAAAATCTAAGAAGAAAACCTGATATTAGCACTAAATTTAGTATAATCCAGGATAGTCACAATATGAAATACCTTCCTCGTAACCTAATCATGAGTTTAGCCAGTTTCTATAATCTTAATTCTTTTAATATGTCCATTATCTCTATGTGACTATTGTTAACTTGCGACGAAATTTACATTAATTTCTTCATTTAATAAATTTACGTGTAGTGATTAATAAAATAAATTTTATAAATGCACATTAAATATATAAGTATATTAATATCATAAACCATATAAATTATAAATGTATACTGAGCACATAACTGTTTACCATTTAATTCAATTTTTATAAACTTTTTTATTCTTTTCCTCAGACGAGCTCCAGAGCTTGCGTGCAGACGAACAAAGGTGTTTTCCGCCGAAGGTTTTCCATGGAAAACTCGTTTTTTTGATCTTCCGCTCGTTACTCACGAGTGGACAGCAGACCACGTGATCATCCGACAGTTCAAAACAAATTGTCGGCTTCCGTGAGGTTTTGCTTCAAAAGATTTCGCGCGCTGAAAAAACTTTTTTTAGTTTTTTTTTCTTTTTTTATAACTTCTGTTATGCAAATCTGTTTCAATTTTATCTCAAAAATGTATTTCTGCGTTGGCTATCCGTTTTTCTGATGTTTTTCTATTTACTACGTCTCGATATATCTGTCCGTGAGTGTCCGTGCATGTCTGCATATCTCTGAATCTGTCTCTACGCAAGATGATCAGATGCAATTCGTTTTCTCAAAAAGAGAAGGAAATTCACTTGTCTTCGTGCATAAATTTGCATAAATAGCCTGCATAGCGGAAAAAAGAGAAGAATGTGATGGACATTTGTAAGCGTTATTTGTGTGTCTCAGTGTTTGTGCTTATATATGCATGTGTGTATGCTTTCATTTATCTATTTAGGCTGGTATGCAGTGGTATAGATTTTTGTGTCTCGGTATTCAATTTATGCATGTTGATGTATGTAGGTACTGCTCGGGCCGATTTGTAGTGGCCCGGACCGTTTCATGGGTCAAATTTTCAGGCCCGTCCGTCTAATTTGGGCCCGGCCCGGCCCATTTCATAAATTAAATTTTCAGGCCTGGCCCGGTTTGTGCTGTATTTTAGTAGGTACACAATGAGGTATGTTTATGCATAATGTTAAATATGCAGTCACATAATGGTAGTTATGTACGTTATATTTGTTTTGTATGCAAACATGCAATCATGCAGTCATATATGCAGGTATGCAATCAGGCAGTTATATATGTAAGCATGCAATCATGCAGTTATATATGCAGGTATGCAGTCATGCAGTTATGTATGTAGGTATCCAATCATGCAGTCATATATGTAGGTATGCAATCATACAGTTATATATGCAGGTATGCAGTCATGCAGTTATATATGCAGTCGTTTTTATTGTTCTATAAAAAAAGAACTGTTTCGAATGATCTTACCATCAGACTGGCCTATCCAGTGATGCTTACTTTCTTCTAGAAATACATGAAAAATGTTCTCTTTAAGTTGTAATCAACTGCGCAATGCTGGTAGGAACCTATTCGCTTTAAAATACCTAATGCGACGACTACAATTACACTTGAAGTAATAGCAATTACAGCCATTGCAATTACAATTACAACAATTACAAGCACTACAACAGCACCAGACTCCGTATAGATTGGCCTCTTGGTTGAAAACGCGCCAATATACACACCTAGCGATTAAAAGCATAATTTTTAGCTCGTCTTTAAACTGATAGCTAAATATTTGGCTCTACTCTAATGAAATTACAAACCGTAAATTAACTTAAATTACTCGTCCAAATAAATCTATTTTTACATGAATAGTACAATATGAATAGTACAATATGAGTGTTTTTTTTAAATGATTCTGGAAATTTACTTTGTCAGAGAGAGAACAGGAATGGAATGAGTCTTAAAGAGAAAAAAGAGACTATTCAATAAAGCTAGTTAAGTGTTTAACTCAATAACCTGACAACCTTTACTATTCATAATTTCTGTTAATATCAAATGTGAGCCCGGTGAAAGTGAAATTTAAATCAAGATGTACCGTGATTGGGCGATGCAGAATTATGCGAGAAAAATATTAAATTTGGCAAAGAAATTATTTGAGAAAATAGTTTGTTTCAGGATGAACAATAATTATTTTAAGAACAACTTATATATTGATCGATCGTTTGTACGTTAATGAATATCTATATAACCAGTTTTTTTAACTAATTTATTTCTATGATATGATAGTGGTAATATATTAGATAATTTAAAAGTGATGGTGGAGGTGGTGATGGTGGTGATGGTGGTGATGGTGGTGATGGTAGTGATGGTGTTGATTGTGGTAATGGTGGTGATGGTGGTGATGGTGGTGATGGTGGTGATGGTGGTGATGGTGGTGATGGTAGTGATGGTGGTGATTGTGGTAATGGTGGTGATGGTGGTGATGGTGGTGATGGTGGTGATGGTGGTGATGGTGGTGATGGTAGTGGTGGTCCAGTTATCATAACACGTAATAATAAAGGAATAGACTAAATTCCGGTTATGTATCAAGTAGGCTTATTATACACCACAGTAGATCAGAATTATCTTACATCATTATACATCACCCTACATCCCTGTACATCCTTGTACATCCTTGTACATCCCTGTACATCCCTGTACATCCTTGTACATCACAGTACATCCCTATACATCCCTGTTCAGCTTTGTACATCACTGTACATCCTTGTACATCCTTGTACATCACTTCTATCGTCATTTTCTATATTAAATTGACCCAGGAGGCACGTCGTTCAGATCGAATGGCTGATTGGTTAAAGCCCTCTCCTCGTCAGTCTAAATTAGCCGCTTCGAATCCTCGTCTGGGCGCGTCGCGATTATTTATGCGAGTAGAAAAAAAACTGTTTTCGAGTTTCCTTATCGGCCGAGAAGAATAAAAATCGGGACAAAATTCGACCTTTGATACTCGACAAGGTGATCATCAGGTAAGAAGATTGAATTTGTAATTCAGGTGTTTAAGGTATGCCAGGTATCTCTCTCTCTCTCTCTCTCTCTCTCTCTCTCTCTCTCTCTCTCTCACTGCAGATCATTTGCATCGACGATTTGCTCGGATCTGAAATGAATTTACGAATAAAAATTCAAGTTGAAGCCTGGAATTTCCATTTTAGAATGTCACGTGAAGTAAGTTCGTGAAATTGTGCGTGAGTGTGCCTTTGTGTGTGTGTGTGTTTTGTGTCTGTGTATGTGGGTGAGTTAGTTGATGTGCGTGTTTGTCTGGTGCATCTTACAGAACCTAAGGGATGTCATAACTCATAACTGCATTTGATGGTGATGTTATACCTTTTTTAGAGACATAAATAAAGATACATTATTATGCTGATTTTCACAAGTTTAAATAATTATTTCAGCATTAATATATTATTTTTAAATAAAAACATCAATTCTTGATTCCATTATACAG
>OZ022241.1:4273966-4293966 GCA_963978895.1 Erpobdella octoculata | reverse complement strand
CATTTCAGAATAATTTTCATTTTTATCACTTTTGGGTTGTTTTTCTTTTAATCAAAGATTTAATCAGTATAGAATTTTAAAACTTCAAGGTTTTCTTTACACTCCGTTAATTTATGTTAATGGAAACCATGGAATTTGAATTATGTCCCGAAGTTCCAGGGTCATCGACATGGTCGTAGATGATAATAGGGGACCATGGTTGGGTGCTGTATTTCTGCGTTCGCCCTGCATTTGCCCCACGTTTTTCTTATGTGTTTCTTTTTTAATAAGTCTCGGTATACTTTTTCGTGAGTGTCCATGCATGTCTGCATATCTCTGCATCTAGTATCTCTAAGCAAGATGATCAGATGCAGTGCGTTTAGGTCTCCCATAAGAATGTTGATGTCAGATCGAACAAGTGTGTCCCAAGTGTCCTGGAGTTGATTATAGAAAACTGTCTTTGGTCAGATCCGGAATGGCTCCATCTGCCACTTTTGTTAAACATGCCACTGGATATAAAATGAAGGTTTGTTGTATGCAGTAGGTCAGTAGCAACTTGCTGTTTGGAGTGAAGCTTAAGTTTAAAATTTGAATTTCATGCTGGTAATTTTTTCCTGATATGAACAACGGGAATGCGTTTGTTTCAACCTGAGATGGAGCTCGTCCAAAAGCCGGTCCAGTCCGAAACTCTGGTCAGTAACGACAGTCCTTCATGGTGTCCTTCATGGTAGACTCCTTCATACCACATTAATGCACTTATTGTTGTTTTTTTTAACAAAGTGCGACTGCTGGCAGACCATAGGTCATGACCAGACCTGTCAAATTGTCAAAGTTTTTGGTTGCTGTCCATCATAGAACTAATCAGGTACTTTGGTTACTGTTTCTACTACATATTAACTACTTGTCAGAGTCTTTGGTACTTGTTGAAGTAATTATTGGATACTTTGGTAGCTGTTGTTCTAGTACTTATCCGATAGTCTTGGCTACAGTTCATAGTACGTTTGCTGGTGTTCATAATACATAGTTATTAGGTGACTTCTTTTGCACAATTTCAATTGAATGTGGTATTAATGTGCTTTATTTTTGAGACCAAGAACATGGTTACCCATGTCCTTCTTCTTTCCACGTCTCGAGTTTGAAATGATTATAACAAACTTTTAAAGTTTCTAAAAGCTGTTAGCGTGTAGACTACATAACAGCTGCCTGGTCTTGAGATTCGGTTGTCTTGGTGATTTATCAGATTTTTTTCTCGAACATTATCTTTAAGCTTGGCAATTTTTGCTCTACGACAAGCTGTTACTACAATCATCGTCGTCATCGTCATCATCATCGTCGTCGTCGTCATCATCGTCGTCGTCATCATCATCATCATCACCATTACCATCATTAGCATTAGCATCTTCATAATTTCATCATCATCATCACATCATCAGCATCACCATCACCATCATTACCGTCATCATCATCATCACCATCACCACCACCATCATCATCATCACCGAGAACAGGTGAGTACGAACCGAACTTCAACTAGGCAACTTACCTGTACGTATGTTTATGTAGCATAGCTTTGACGACACTTCAGCTGCAGAAGGAATTTTATCTTTTCAACGAGAAACTCAACAACTGCGTTTTGATGACTTTAAAAAAAATCAACTCTCGATTTCATAAAAAAAAAAAAAAATGGCTGCCCGTACGGATTTTTGCGGACGACTAAATGAAGGCAGTTTTTTGCATTTTGCTTCAGAATAGAATTGTTGCATTTTAGCTGGTATCGTTGGTGGCGTGGTTAAAAAGAAAGAAAGAGAAAGAAAGAAAGATAGAGAGAGAGAGAGAGAGAGAGAGAGAGAGAGAGAGAGAGAGAGAGAGAGAGAGAGAGAGAGAGAGAGAGAGAGAGAGAGAGAGAGAGAGGCAGACAAACAGAAAGAGATGAAAAACAGTTAAGAAGGAAATGAACAAAAAAAGAACTGAAAAAGAGAAATAGTCAAATAAACAGCAAAGCAGAAAACATATAAACAAATATGGAAAATTTAAAAGTGAAAAAGGGCGGGAAAACCATCCAATCGATGTAGAAGTCTGCTCAAATATAATCAGAAGGATTTTTTATTTCTATATCACTTCTTCAAACTGGAGAGCAAATTTACATTGATAAGTATGTTTGTGTGTGTATTTGTGTATGTCTGTGCGGGCGTGTGTGTGTGTATACTGTATGTGTGTGACGCGAGTGGCTGAAAACGTCCTTATTAAAAGAAAATATTCCATCCGTTGCCAATAAATTTATTTTATTTATATCTTTAAAGATTTTTTCAATTTAATTAAATATCAGTCTGTCGAGCAATGCACAAGTTAATTAGTTCAGTCTAAGCCGATATAATTGACACATGATCATCACAGGGATACATGATCACATGGACATATGATCAGATAGATACATGATCACATGGACACACGATCAAATGGGAACTTCATGACATGGGCACATGGACCCAGGGGCATTAGGCCTGGGGAGGAAAGAACATGGTGAAGCTTTAAATGTCGACTTATATTATTTATTTGACTGTTTGTTCCTTCTACAATTTGTCTGTTCATTTATTCATTTGTTTATTGTTTCTTTATTTATTTATTTTTATTTATTTTGTTTATTTATTTATGTATTTTTTTTTTATTTTTTTTTTTATTTTTTTTTATTTATTTATTTATTTGTTCTATATTTTTACTCATTTATTTGCTTAATTATTTCTGTTAAAAGTGTGCAGATTTCACGCGACAGCCACAATACTAATACTACAAACAATAACATTTGTACCATAAACAACAGCATTTTTACTACAATCAGCTAAATTCATATAACAAAAAAAATTTATTATTCTAGAATAGTCTTATTCTATCTCCGGAAGTAATGCGTAACCTTCATCTTAAGCAAGGTCAGTGGGATGAAGCGTCATTTGTCACGTGACCAGCATGGAAAGAGCAAAAATCACGTTTTGTGACATTCCAGCTGGTTTTCAAAACAAATGGAAACTTGCATTCTCTAAAATGTTTGTTTTTAATCTAATTCGTTTTATTCGAGAAAGGAACAAATAGTTTCGTTTCAAGGGCTTTGAAATTCAAATGTCTTTTTGATGCATCCTGTCATCTGACATTCGATGGAGAAATAACAAAAAAAGCGGAAAATATAAGCCAGGAAAGGAAGAGGAGACAAGAGGGAAAAGAGGAAGAAGATGAGATAGGGTGAAAAGGGGATGAAGGGTGAAAAGGGGATGGAGGGTGAAAAGGGGATGGAGAGAGGGTTAATTGAATTTTTTCAAATAGAGATTTATCTTCTGTCGACGTGCTAGATAAAGAGCCACGAGATTCCAGTAGCGCCACATAACACCAAATCAACTCGCTCCGTCCAATAAAATTCTTATCTAGCACCGCGTCCGGGCTAATGTCAGCCGGTCAAACATGGTTTACTGTCGGTCAGCGGAGTCCAGCCAATGTTGAGTTACTGTCCGTAGAGAAGAAAAAGTGTACAGGAAGATGTATGACTGTAATGTTGATGACCTCTATGTTGTCTGCATTTTCTTCATAAAATTCTATTAAAATTATTTTTTATATATACAGTGTTGTGGAAGAAATACTGTATTTGTGGCAGTTCTATTGTAGAACTTTGTGACATTAATTCATTTGAGGTGACAATTCAACACGAGTAACAATCCATCAACACCTATCTCAACATTCAACAAAATACTCTTAAATTCATCAACATTCAACAGATGTTTTTTTCACATTCTATCAACACTTGCTGCCTCCACATTCAAAGTGACAATTTCCGTTAATAATTTTTTTGTCGCCGAGAAAATGTACTTTTGTATTTGTTTTCTGGTTTAAAAGTTTGAATGTGCAAACAAAACTAGATAACTGGTTTCCTCTCCGAGGAAATGAATGCATTTAATAAATAATTATTACCTGCAGCACTTGGTACATGTGGGGGGCTATGGAAAAGAATTTACATTATTATTACTATATTTGAAAATATGTCAATAATTTATATAGATATAAAAAACATATCCTAACTTATTGACCGATTGGCCGACCGACTGACTGACTGATGACTGACAATGACGAGGTAAAACGTTTCATTCTAGAAACGTGAAATTTGCAACATATATTACTTTTATAGTATAAGCATTCCCAAAAAAATAGTTTTCAGAAAAAAATACTTTTTCTAAAAAAAACGGATATCTTAAAAACCAAAATTAAGGAAGTTTTTAAAATAAGTATTTTTCTTTAAAAAAGATACGAATTTTGCGATTTTTTTAAAAAGTTAGTTTCATAGAACTAGGGATATTTGTTTTTTTTTAATAATTGCTACTCAAAAACTGTGAGTTTAAATCGAATTTAGCCCTAACCCTAATCATAACCCTATCGCTAAAACCATAACCCAAACCCTAATACCAAACCCCAACCCTAACACCAAACCCCAACATTAACCCAAACCCTAACCCTAACCAGAGGCGTAGCGAGGGTTTTTGGCGCCCGGGGCGAAACTATAAATTTTGCGCCCCCCGGGCCTCCCCCCGTTGCAATGAAGAAGTTTACTTCGTTCATACTTTTGCCGTTCTCTTAAGAACTAAAACTGTAGGTTTATATGCGTGCGTTTTGGCGCCATCTTTTCGCGATCAGTATTTGAAAAAAAATGCGGCAAGCAAAAATTTTATTTAAAATACCGTAAAGAACAGAAATAAATTTTTTTTAAATCCACAAAACTCAGTGAGAATAAATGTAATAAATAAATGTCAATAAATGCACACACTGATGAAATTAAATATGGTCCTTAGGCTGTGTGTCATAAACTTGATGTCATAAAGGAGGTGTGCTGCACAGGGCACAGACGTTTTCGATAGCAAGAGCAGCTTTCAAAACATTGGCTCTACATCAACGATGTGAAATGACTGGTGGCTGGAGCATGAAGGGGTCACCAAGTTTCACCTTGCCTGAGCCGGAGATCTGTGCCTAGATTGTGGCTGGTGGGTTTGAAATGAAACACATGAGTGACATGGCTCTCTCCCTTCCTAAGAACCTAACAAGTTTGATGCTGCAGAACAACTAAATGGAATGAAGCAGCAGATATACAACTAGACTGTGGAGGAAACTACTGTTTTTCTTGCATCTTACGCAAACTTTGAGAGAGAGTTAGTCTAGCATGAATATACTGTATCTTCCTCTTCGGCGCCCCCCCAAGATGGCGCCCGGGGCAGCTCGCCCCCCCTGCCCCCCCTAGCTACGCCCCTGACCCTAACTCTAACACCAAACCTTAACCCTAACACCAAACCCAACCCTAATCTTAACCTAACCCTAACCCTAAACTTAACCCTAACCCTAACACCAAACCCTTAACTTAACCCTAGCCAAACCCTTACACTAACACCTAATCTTAACCTTAACCCTAACCCTGACCCTAAGACTAACACTAAAATCAAACCCTAACCCTTAACACCAAACTCAACCATAATCCTAACGCTAACCCTAACACCAAACTTTAACCCTAACACCAAACCTTAACCCTAACACCAAACATTAACCCTAAAACCGAACCTAAACTCTAACCCTAACCCTAATCCTAACCTAATCATCATCTCTTTTCTGTGTCCGACAATACTTTAAAGTAACTTTAAACTGTGGACAGTAATTCTTTAAGGTGTTGTGATGGAGTGTACTTTTAATAATTAAAACCCTAACCTTAACCCTAACCCTAACCCTTACTCTAACCATAAAAACAAACTTTAACCCTAACCACTGACACCAAATCCAACCATAATCCTAACCCTAACCGTAACACTAAACCCTAACTTAATACTAACCCAAACCCTAACACCAAACCTTAACCTTAACACCAAACCCATTCAATAATCCTAACCCTAACCCTAACACCAAACCCTAACATTAACCCTAACCCTAACATTAATCCAAACCTTAACCCTAACACCAAACCTTAACCATAACACCAAACCCAACCATAATCCTAACCCTAACCCTAACACTAATCCAAACCCTAACCCTAACACCGAACCTTAACCATAACACCAAACCCAACTCAAATCCTAACCTTAACCCTAACCTTGATCCTAACACTAACACTAAAATCAAACCCTAACACTAACACCAAACCCAACCATAATCCTAACCCTAACCCTAACACCAAACCCTAATCCTAGACTTAACCCTAACCCTAAAACCGAAACCCAAACTTAACCCTAACCCTAACCCTAACACCAAACCTTAACCCTAACACCAAACATAAACTTTAACCCTAACCCTAACCCTTACCCTGACCCTAAAAACAAACTTTAACCCTAACCCCTGACATCAAACCCAACCATAACTCTAACTTTAACACCAAACCCTAACCATAACCCTAACCCTAACACTAATCCAAACCCTAACACCAAACCTTAACCCTAACGCCAAACCCAACCCAGATCCTAACCTAACCCTAACACTAAACCCTAACCCTAACACCAAACCCTAAACTTAACTCAACCTAAACCCCAACACTTACACCAAACCTTAACCCTAACACCAAACCTAAACTTTAACCCTAATCCTAACCCTAATCCTAAGCCTAACCTTGACCCTAACCTTAAAACCAAACCCTAACCCTAACACCAAGCCCTAACCATAACACCAAACATTAACCCTAACACCAAACCTAAACACTAACCCTAAACCAAAAACCAAACCCTAACCTTAACACCAAGCCCTAACCATAACCCCTAACACCAAACCCTAACTCTTAACCTAACCCTAACCCTAACACCAAATCCTAACTTTAACCCTAACCCTAACCCAAACCATAACCCTAACACCAAAAATTAACCCTAACACCAAACCTAAACACTAACCCTAACCCTAAACCAAAAACCAAACCCTAACCTTACACCAAACCCAACCCAGATCCTAACCTAACCCTAACACCAAACCCTAAACTTAATCTAAGCCCCAACACTAACACCAAACCTTAACCCTAACACCAAACCTAAACTTTAACCCTAATCCTAGCCCTAACCATAACCCCTAACACCAAACCCAACCCAAATCCTAACCTTAACCCTAACCCTAACCCTAACACTAATCCAAACCCTAACACCAAACCTTAACCCTAACGCCAAACCCAACCCAGATCCTAACCTAACCCTAACACTAAACCCTAACCCTAACACCAAACCCTAAACTTAACTCAACCTAAACCCCAACACTTACACCAAACCTTAACCATAACACCAAACCTAAACTTTAACCCTAATCCTAAGCCTAACCTTGACCCTAACCTTAAAACCAAACCCTAACCCTAACACCAAGCCCTAACCATAACACCAAACATTAACCCTAACACCAAACCTAAACACTAACCCTAAACCAAAAACCAAACCCTAACCTTAACACCAAGCCCTAACCAAAACCCCTAACACCAAACCCTAACTCTTAACCTAACCCTAACCCTAAAACCAAATCCTAACCTTTACCCTAACCCTAACCCAAACCCTAACCCAAACCATAACCCTAACATCAAACCCTAATCCTAACACCAAAAATTAACCCTAACACCAAACCTAAACACTAACCCTAAACCAAAAACCAAACCCTAATCTTAACGCCAAACCCAACCCAGATTCTAACCTAACCCTAACACTAAACCCTAACCCTAACACCAAACCCTAAACTTAACTCAACCTAAACCCCAACACTAACACCAAACCTTAACCCTAACACCAAACCTAAACTTTAACCCTAATCCTAGCCCTAACCACAACCCTAACACCAATCCCTAACTCTTAACCTAACCCTAACCCTAACACCAAATCCTAACCTTAACCCTAACCCAAACCCTAACCCAAGCCATAACCTTAACACCAAACCTTAACCATAACACCAAACCTAAACTCTAACCCTAATGCTAATCCTGACCCTAATCCTAACCCTAACACCAAACCCTAACCTTAACCCAAACCCTAACCCAAACCCTAACCTTAACCCTAACCCTAACACTAATCCAAACTCTAACACCAAACCTTAACCCTAACACCAAACCCAACCCAAATCTTAACCTAACCCTAACACCAAACCCAACCCAAATCCTATCCTAACCCTTACACTAAACCCTAACCCTAACACTAAACCCTAAACTTAACTCAACCTAAACCCCAACACTAACACCAAACCTTAACCCTAACACCAAACCTAAACTTTAACCCTAATCCTTAGCCTAACCTTGACCCTAACCTTAAAACCAAACCCTAACCCTAACACCAAGCCCTAACCACAACACCAAACATTAACCCTAACACCAAACCTAAACACTAACCCTAACCTTAACACCAAGCCTTAACCATAACCCCTAACACCAAACCCTAACTCTTAACCTAACCCTAACCCTAACACCAAATCCTAACCTTACCCCTAATCCTAACCCAAACCCTAACCCTAACACCAAACATTAACCCTAACACCAAACCTAAACACTAACCCTAACCCTAAACCAAAAATCAAACCCTAACCTTAACACCAAGCCCTAACCATAACCCCTAACACCAAACCCTAACTCTTAACCTAACCCTAACCCTAACACCAAATCCTAACCTTAACCCTAACCCTAACCCATACCATAACCCTAACACCAAACATTAACCATAACACCAAACCTAAACTCTAACCCTAATCCTAATCCTGACCCTAATCCTAAACTTAACCCTAAAACCAAACCCTAACATTAACCACAACTCTAACATAAACATCAAACCCTAACCTTAACACCAAACCCTAACCTTAACACCAAACCCTAACCCTAACACCAAACCTAAGCGCTAACCCTAATCCTAACCCTAAAACCAAACCATAACCCTAACCCTAGCCCTAGCCTTGACCCTAACACCAAACCCTAATATTAACAATAACTCTAACACCAAACCCAAACCCTAATACTAAACCATAACCATAACTCTAACCTTAGTCCTAACAAGATGCCCTAACCCTTACAACAAACTTTAACCCTATCCCTAAACAGCGGTTTTTAGTTTTCAAAAAAGTTCGGCTAAATATAAAAATTGAATTATATTCTACTAGAACTCGCCCCAGCGATCACGAAAATGAGGTTCTTTTCGCTCCATATACGTTCGGTTTTAAGAGATACAGCTTCTAGAACGCATCGTTGAGGAGTTAGAGCGATTTAAAGCTTGGAAAAAATTAAAAATGATTTAATTTCAGGTGCCTTTATATACAAATCGATGCGTCGATCGCGACAATGAGGTTCTTTTTGCTCTGGAACGCTCTGTTAAGGAGATACAGCAGTTTAAAGTTTTGAAAAAAAAGTTTGCCAAAACTGAAAAAAACTTATTATTCTAACAGATCTCAATCTAACGATCACGAAAATGAGGTTCTTCTGCTCTAAGACGCTCTGTTTAAAAGAAAATTGCCAAAACTGCAAAACAACCTTTTATTCCAGTAGCAATAGACTCAACTATCACGTAAATGAGGTTCTTCTACTCTAAGATGATGCGTTTAGGAGACACAGCGGTTTATCTAGTAGTTTATAGTACATATATATTCGATTAACGCCCAACGCTTTTATCTTCCGAACGAAAAGTTGGTTCAAATAAATTTTTTTACATACACTTAGAATTTAGATATTATTTTTAGGTTTTTAGTGCATTTATATATAAGCGATGTTTTTTAATATTTTTTACTATTAATTTTTAACTAATGTTTATTATTTGTTAATTCTTGTATGTAACAGAGACGATAACAGAAGCAAGACTTGAGAATCCCATCATCAACATGACGACATCGGCCCACACAAGGGCAAGGTCAATCAGCGCCTACGAGATGGCGGCCAACGACGAACAAACTCTTTCCCCTCAGTCGTCAAGAAGAATCTCACAGGGTTCCTTCTCGGACGCCTCTAAAAACAGCCTCGTCGGCTACAAGCGCGCGCCGTCAGTGGTGGAGCAGATCGAGTCGAAGCAGCGAGAAACTCTAGACAGTAAAATAAGCACGATGAGGAACACGGTGACCAAGCAGCCGGCCAAGAAAAGATTCCGCATGCCCACGCTGGTCATCTCGAAAGGAACGCCCATGCTGTGCGCGCTTACAGCTGCTCAGCAGAGACTCGACAGTTCGAGAGCCAGCGGGCCACCGCCCTCGGGAAAGTTTCAGCATTCGTCCGGGCTGGTCAGCTGTCCAGAAGAAGTTCAAGAAGAAAGCCCTGAAGAGTTGTCCGGTGGTTCGTCTTCGAATGAAGAGCAGTCCATTTTTCGAGACTCTTTTGAAACTGTTGTTGAAACTGGGGCAGATCGATACGGAAGCATGTCGTTGTCCAGTAACTCGAGGAGCTCTGCTGAAAACGAAACAAATGACTCCTGTTTTCTAGGTGGCGCTGAAAGGACAATGGACGAAACAATCCTACCGCAGAGTTTTGAACTATGTGACGTTTTCCAGAAAGGTGTTGATGATGACGACGACGAAGATGATGATGATGATGTTGACGATGATGATGAGATCCAAGCTGAACCGGGTGATAGCAATAACGACAGTGATGTTCAAAAAGAGAACGACAATTTACCACCTTCACTGTTCATAGAAATGCTTGAACTGGAACGAACTGGAGAAGATGAAAATGAGACCAAATCTGTTCAGCCAATAGAAACGATCTCGTATCAGAAGAGTCCTGAACCTGAACAGCAGTCTCATTATCGAAGTACTTTGAACTTTCAACCCCAGCGACAAGCCACCAATGAGGATTCAATCACCACTCACAATCAAAACAACTCCTACCACCATCTTTACAACCTTCACTCTCATCGACAGCCATCAAACGACATATCTCCAAAACCTTTCGACGGCAGCGCAGGACGACCTTTTGAACTTTCAAATCACACGTATCCGTCAGCTAGCCAGAGTTGGAAACCCTTGAAGTCAGACTTTGGCAGTCCTTCTTTGGACACCAGCCGTAGTTCAGCCGATGAAACCATCCACGCTTCCTGGTCATCACCGATATCGAATATTTCCACACCAAGCAAGAACATCTCCTCCCGGAATAATTCATTCCAGGAAAATAGTACCGCGTATGAGCGTAAAATTACTTCGAACAACACCACGCCCACAGGAACGCTAGTCCAATCAGGCGCAGGGTCTGATGGAAAAATTCTCGATTTCGTCATCAAAAAGGGTCCTTTCAGTCTAGGGTTTTGTATCGAAGGTGGCAAGGGCTCGCCGCTTGGTAACAGACCGATCAGAGTGAAGAGATTGTTTAAAGGTAAGCCAGCCATAACCAGTTTTCTATTCGTGTAAGAACTCCATCAAAGCTGCTGTAACATTTGCGGGAACATCATTAAGTCAAAACGTTAACTTATATTAATTGCTTTAACGTTGTGGCGGTTTGCATCATCGAATGTAGCGAGAAAAGAATGCAAGGGTACAAACAACAAACAACTAATTGTTATGGCGCTTCAAATACAAAAGAGCAGGTATAAACTGATACATGTCCAATGTCCAGGTGTAACAATACTATGGAAAAATTAGTATAACATTTAAAAATGTTTATCTATGTACAAAAAGAAATAGCTTCAGGTGCTGAAGTTTAAAACTTTTATTTTAAGGTGCTGTGACAGGAAAACGTTCTCTAGGTTTTTTTTTAATAAAAAATTAAGTTTCTGCAAGGACATTTTTTGCAATAATTTTTTTATTAGAAGTGTTTCTATATATATAGATACATTGTGAAATTGATTCGCCATATGAGTAGGGCTAAAGGTTAACAGCAACTCAAGTTTGAATAAATTGGCTTGTTTTAATCATACACAAACTACAATCAATCAACCTACAGTTTTAACTTAGATCTCAATTAATAACTAAACAAGTAAGCCGCAATAAACCAGATTTGTTCACAAATCCCTTGTATTTCTGGATTTGCCGGCTTTTCATTCATTACAAAAAAATAAATAATTTTTAACGATATTTTTTGGATTTATATATGTAATTCTATTTGATTTGTTTTAAAACACAGATAATTATTATTTTTAATTACAAGAAAATGTTTTTCTCAAACAATTTTCAAACTTCAATAAAATTTCAGCTCAATTGTATGACGGGAAGTTAGTTAATTTTCACTTTCACTGGCGGTGAAGTTAATAAAAAAGATTTAAAAAAAGATTATAGCCCGTTCTAAAATCATTATTAGAAGAAATCAAAAAGTTAGATTTAAAAAATATCTTCAGTACTTAAAATTACGTCTAACCATCTCCTAAATTTCTCTTCCATCAAACGCGTTACTCATTTACACACACACACACAGGAGACACGACGGTGCAAGGACTCCTGGAAGCAGGCGACATAATATCCTCGGTCAACGATCATCCTCTGGAGGGTATGAGCCACCTCCAGGCCTGGAATTTCCTCAAGGAATGCTCCGAGGACACCATGTACATGAGGGTCATCAGAGAGGAGAGTTAAAGAACAGCGCGCCACCTACCGATCGAACCCGAACAGAGACTTAGTCGTTTAAGGAAGACGGTTGTGATGTTCCCTTTTGCCCCCCATAATTTAAAAATTTAAACGATGGCATGCCCCCAGTTCATTCCAGATTTTGTTTTTGATATAATAGAATGTCTTATAAGCAGATTTATTATATCTCGGTGCTTACAGATTCGTTGTTTGGTGTTGAATAAATCGTTGAAATCGAAATTGCGTTGAAGACAAATAAAAACTGAAATGTCACAATATTACGATACCTGTATTACCTGTATCGTGCTGATAAAGGTGTTAATTAACCTGGGTGGATATATGAGTTGTATGATTTCAGCTAGCACCACCAGAACAATGAATTCGATTGATTACTTAATTATTTACCGATTCGCAGAATTTTTTCTTTGTCCCATTCCTGTGATAAAACAAAGGAGTACCGAAATGACAGTGCGGGGGGATAAACCCACCCCTCTAACCACCAAGCTACCCCACCTTACCTACCTACTCTTATTCCAACATCTCGTTAGCTAAGAAATGAAATACAAACACAAAACATTTGTTTTTTTTATAAAATAAAGAATAATTTGGAATGAAACGTTAAATTCCGAGAGAGAGAGAGAGAGAGAGAGAGAGAGAGAGAGAGAGAGAGAGAGAGAGAGAGAGAGAGAGAGAGAGAGAGAAGTAGCGATTGGTCGAGAATGATTGAAGCAAGGAGTAGATACGTGGAGTGAATGAAAAAAAACTGGGAAAAAAATAATTTCAACGCTTCCCGAGCAAAGAAAATAACCTAATTATGGCGTGATGATGCTAATGTTGGTGAAGAAGAAGACGACGACGATGATGGTGGTGGTGGTGGTGATGATGATGATGATTTCTTTTCTATAATAACAAGTTATTAAAAACAAATATATATTTATTCGAGTTCAAAAAGAAACTCTCATTATCAAAAATCCACATATCAAACAATTCAGAGGAGCTAAGAACTGGAGATGGTTGGAAGTTAATTGAGGAACGGATGGATGGATGGGTGGATGGATGGATGGATGGATGGATGGATGGATGGATGGATGATTGGTGTATAGATTCATGAATGGATGGTTTGGTGGATGCATGAATGGATGAATCTAAGTGGTTGAATGGATAGAAAGATGGTTAAAAACCGGAGGCGAACTGAAAAAAAAGCAAAGAGCGAGAGCGTATAATAATTTGTGTTGAAAAGCCTCAGCAACAGTCATCATAACAACAGTGATCAACAAGGAAGAAGAATCTATGAACAACTGAGACGAACTGGTACAACGACACCGACGCAACGCGTACGAATCGAACAAAGCAACGGCAGACGCCAACAACAACAATAATTCCAACAACAACAATCGCAACAAAGCCAGTCCTATTTATAATTACACACACGCGAAAACGCGATTCGCGACGAACAAGGAGTTGACATTGATTTTTAAAGTAACTGTCCCCACGGCGAACAATGGCGCTACCGCCGGCTTTGCATAAATTTTAAGCGGGAAAAAAGGTTGGAAAAATAAAAATTGAATAAAATAAATGAGAGAGAGAGAAAGAGAGAGAAGAGAAGCAAGTTACTTGGGTGGGATTTGCTATTACAAGACGAAGCTGATTGGTTTGTGATTAAATGTAGATAGTTAGAGTCAGGGAAATAGAGGAAGGTGAGATAGTAAGGAAGAAGAAAACAAAATAAATAAAGAAGACTATTTGTACAAAAGTGATGTGCAGAAACCAAAAGGACATTCGAACAAAACAATGAATATAGGACGAAACACGTGTGTGTGTGTGTGTGTGCGAGTGTATGTGTGTGTGTGTGTGGTGTGTGTGTGTATGTGTGTGTGTGTGTGTGTGGTTGTTAAAACGGTGATCGTGTGTGAACCTGGTTGAACTCAAAACAACATAAAAATTGCACTTAGTAGCTACAGAAGGACGCCTTCATTACTGCTCGTAAAAATATGATTTTTCGTGAATACGATTGAAGAGTTTTTAATAGAAAATAAAAAAAACAATCAGATAAAGAAAAATCAATAAAAAAATAATAAATCAATAATAAACGAACAATCCGGATAATTGGCAACGCCATAATAATTCAACGGGCGCATTAAGTAACAACAACAGTCGATGGTGCTAAATTTAAACTGCCCGTTCTGGGGCACAGGTATTATCGTTCTTTTGTCAGATATTGTTCGTGAAGAGGAGTTTGAAGAGTAATGGGGGCTGGTCTGCCCCGACCCCCCTTTACCATCCCTCCCTCTTCATTGTTCATCCGTCCATTTTACACGCTAGCGGCGGCGTCACCTGACCACACGGCCTAGTGGTCCCTTCTGGATCATTTCGGCGAGAATATTTCGGGCACTACGACCGCGGGGACTATGGGAGGAGACGTCAGTAGTGAAGCTGATGAAATGAAAATAAATAAATAAATAAATAAATAAATGAAATAAATAAATAAATAAATGAATAAATAAATGAATAAATAAATAAATGAAACAAAAGAAAATAAACAAGCAATAACAGAATAAAAACAAATATCTTATTAGGCAATATGAACTTTGGTGAACAGGCCCACGACGCAATAATAAACGCTAGAGTAAAATTATATTATTATTATTATTATTATTATTATTATTATTATTATTATTATTATTATTATTATTATTATTATTATTATTATTATCATTATCATTATCATTATCATTGTTATTATTATTATTATTATTATTATTATTATTATTATTATTATTATTATTATTATTATTTCCGAGTAATTATTTCAAAAACATAAATTTAATTTACTGTTATAGAATAAAATTAAAGTTTATTAAAGAATTTGATGTTCGGGGAAAAATCAGGGAATATCATTATCATATCGGTACGTATAGATCATCGAGGATATTCAAATAAGTTCAGGGTATCAGATGGAGTGGGTTGCCGCACCGCTCTCGAGCCATCCCCCCTGTGCTTGTAAAACAGATGGTCAGGTAGGGGCAATCATTCGACACTTTGTGAAACAACTGGCTTCTCGGTAACATCAGCCCAGGTACATTCCTTGAACACCGTCAGAGACAGGAGCCGAGAGGGTTCTTGGAATAGAGTCAGACTCGTTCATCCAATACACGGGCGAATCTTGTTTACAAGTAGAGAGCATCGATTAAGTACAGAAAATAAAAAAAACCAAACAAGAAAGAATTTGCAAGACCAGAAAAAAATTTAAACCGAATGCGTACCTGCGTATTGACTGTACATGGGGTAGGGGGTTTTGATGATGTGAGTGTGGTGGTGGGTGTGCAGGTGGTGCTTCGGTGCGGGAGGAGCCTCCGGGTGGAGTTTGTGACCGGAGGCGGACGACAGGGACGTCTTGCCCGCGGCGCTGCCGCCTGCTGTACCCTGTTTGGGAGGCTCCATGGGAAATTTAAACCTGTCCCCCACCGTCGGCGAATGACCCGTCGACGACGGCGGCTGGTGACGCGATGAATGACTAGACAGCTTGTCGAGCGAGTCGATCGAGTGTGGAGGCGTGTGCGACTGCGACGACATCGACGACGAGTAGCCGCCGCCGACGTGTTGAGACGAGAAGAAAGGAAACGACGGAGAGAGAAGAGGTGGAGGAGGGAGGGGACTCCTGAAGACATCCTGCTTGGAATACAACGAGAGTGCTGGCTTTCTCGAATCTTCTTTCAGTTTGCCGTTCTTTTGACTTGGGAGGTCGTCGACCCTTTTGTGCTTGAAATTGAAATCTCGCTCGTAGTTTCTAGTCGGGTTCATCTCCTCCCTGATCCCCCCACCACTCCCACCCGGAGACCGATTCGAATCGGGAAACCTTCCGGACGAGCCGAACCGCTGCAGTTTGGGAATGGACTTGTCCTTCGGAGGCGCTAAGGAAGTTGGAAAGGTCTCGTTTAAAGATCTCGACACGACGTCTGAGCCGCAGTCCCTGAGCGGACCGAAGAACTGACTGGTAGTCTGCGAAACTGAGGACGGCATGTACGTCGGCCAAAAGCTGGGCATCTCCGGCTTGAGAGATGGAGTCTTCTTGGCGCTCATGTCGACTGGTTTCATATCGTCAAACGATGAACCCTTGATCATCTGACCCCTGGGTTCGAGAAGGTTCTTGTGAAAAAGCAGAGGGTCGCTCATCATGGACATGGACTGCGCCCTGTAGAACGGGTCGATGAAGTAGTCTATGGGCAAGCTGGAGTTCTCGAACATCGATCTGAATGCTTTGTAGAAGGCATCTTCCCCCGTGTGGCGAACGTCTTCTCCAATCTTCATCTTCTTCGAGACAGGAAGGAAATCTGGTGTCGATGAATGCTTCTTGACGTTTATTCCGCCTGCTTGTTTGGAAGCGTCAAGGAACGATGCCACCGATGATGATGATGATGATGATGTAGTTGATGATGATGATGACGGAGATGAGAAAGAGAATGCGGTCAAGTTGTGCTTCTTTGAACTTTCGCTCTTGACCTCGGCCGTTTTTTGAAAAGAATTGACCGCACTCGGGGTTGATTCTTTCGCAGATTCAGATTTAATATCGCAGGCAGCTGATTCGCTTGGATGTGCTCTGACCTCCATGACCTCCGTGACCTCGACCTTCACCTCGCTCATCTCGTTTCTGCTCAGCTGAGGAACAGGCGATGGAGAAATAAACTCAGACGCATCGGCAGCGTGAGGTGCCACCACACTCTCCGACGGTTTGGAATCTCTAGCAGAAGCAGAACTATCGAGGATGTGGGCGACCTGGTGATTTGATGAGAAAGAAGTAATACTCTTGATATTCTCTTTTGTTGGTTCTTCAATTGAAGTCGAAGATGAAACTTTAACTGAAGACGTCTTTGATAAATCAAAATCATTCTTCGTAGCAGCTTCTTCAAACTTCGACGAAACGAACTGGACACTCGCTGCTGGCACAGCTACATCGGCAGCTTCCTGCTCCTCCACAGAGTTAGTCACTCGATCTGATAATTCCTCAGCTGTTCTACTTCCACCCAGTTGCTGCTGCTGCTGCGTCTGCTTCTCAGAGGCGACGACGTCCAATGAACAAGAAGAAGAGCCAGTAGCGTCCACTGGCGTTGCCTTGTCTTTCTTCTTGCAGTGGGCGTGGCTCTGATGGTAGCGCAGGCCAGCCAGGTGTTTGAACTTCTTGCTGCACCCCTCCTCTTCTTGGCACTCGAACAGGCCGACTTTGTTCTTCACCTGAACGAGCTCCGACGCTGTCAGAAGGAAATGATCGTCGTCCTTAGAAGATTGGCTGGTTTGAATGTTTTTAGAAGCTCTGCTGCCGTGGTGGTTGTGGGAGGCATCCTTGCGACACCTCCTGGGCTTCCTGGCTTCGGCGGCTGCAGTCGCTTCGTCGTTTCGCGACTTCAAATGGTGGCGGTATCCCCCACCCCAGCTGCTGGCCTGAGTTGTTGGCGCTGAATCTTCTTCTGTGAATCTGCACGAGTAGTTTAAGAAGAAAGAATAATAAGATATTTTTCTCCCGCATTTTTAACGAGTTCACCTGGTCTCTTTGCTATGAATAACTTGAATTGGAATTGAGAGAGAGAGAAATATGTATATTTATGGATTTATGGTTATGAGCAGGTGCAGCCAGTGATGGGTAGAGAGAGAAAGAGAGAGAGAGAGAGAGAGAGAGAGAGAGAGAGAGAGAGAGAGAGAGAGAGAGAGAGAGAAGAGAGAGAGAGAGAGAGAGAGAGAGAGAGAGAGAGAGAGAGAGAGAGAGAGAGAGAGAGAGAGAGAGAGAGAAAGAGAGAGGAAAGGGAAAGGAGAGGAACATTTAAAACGAAGCAATTTGAAAAAATATTAAATTTTTATTAATGACTCTAACTTGAAAATGTGCCTCTTAATTAGCACAATAACGATGACAACGACGCTAGTGGAGATGAGGATGGTGGTGGTGGTGGTGATGATGACGATGACGATGATATATTGATGATGATGACGATGATTGTAGGAAAGAGAGAGTAGAGATGTACAGTGTGGAGTGAAATAATAATAATAATAATAATCAGCGAACGAATCGATAAATCCTTGCTTAATTAAACGAGTGAGTGGGACAGTTAAAAGAGTGCGTTGCAATTTGACTGCTGCGAAATGAAATCAAGAAATATTACGAAATTTTATTTGAGATACATGCATAAAACCGGGCACCTCCTTGTGTGGGGGGGGTCAAGGGGCGATCTCCGCCCCCCCCCTCCCCACTGTATTAGAACCTTTTGGCATTTCGTTCAGCGTCACGTGAGCATCGCATATTTATCTACTTGAAGAGATTGAAGAATGTTTTGGATGGACGACATCAACTGAATGACATCTCGCACGCCACCCACCCACCCCTCCCCTACCCACCCCAGCCCTCCCTCGTGCATGACTCAATGACCTCGTCATCGTCACAGCCTGCCCGCTTGCAAGTCTGCCTGCTTGCTTGCTTGTCTGCTTGCATGCTTGAAAATTGATTTAACAAGAAAGAGAGGTCACTTTAGAGAGCAACTTGGGACAAGTGTCAGGCCAAATGTTCCGCTTTTGTCCTGTTTCTCTTCTGCTCTACGTGGCAGCATTGGCAGCATAATAATAATAATAATAATAATAATAATAATAATAATAATAATAATAATAATAATAATAATAATAATAATAATAATAATAATAATAATAATAATAATAATAATAATAATAATAATAATAATAATAATAATAATAATAATAATAATAATAATAATAATAATAATAATAATAATAATAATAATAATAATAATAATAATAATAATAATAATAATAATAATAATAATAATAATAATAATAATAATAATAATAATAATAATAATAATAATAATAATAATAATAATAATAATAATAATAATAATAATAATAATAATAATAATAATGATAACGATAATAATGATGATGATGATGATGATGATGATGATGATGATGATGATGATGATGACGACGACAACGATAACGACAACATCAACAACAACAACAACAACAATAATAATAATAATCATTCGACAGGATGCAGGCGACGATAGAGCAGCACTCAGAGGGACAGATGGACAAAACATGAGGAAGCAAGGAGAAACACCTCCTGATGGTTGCAATAAAAGACACGACATGTAAATGATGTAATAAGAGAAATACCAGGCTGCAACAACAATGGCTGCACTGCTTTCCATCTGGGAAACAAAAGAGGAAATTGAAGACGTAGGAGAAGAAGAGTCAATTATAATTTATTACAGGCGGGAACGTTACACCTGGATGGATTCATTTCAATGAAGACGTTGACAATGGTGGTCATGTTGGTGACGATGATGATGATGATGACGAAGACGACGACGACGACGATGATGATGATGATGACGATGATAATGATGATGACGATGATGATAGTGATGATGATGATGACGATGGTGATGCCGATTATGCCGACTATTGTGGAAGTGAACATGATGATGATGATTATGTTGGAGAGTGATTAGCATCACCTTGGCGGCGCCCAGTGGTGCTTGGTG
>OZ022241.1:4258708-4268708 GCA_963978895.1 Erpobdella octoculata | reverse complement strand
ACAACATCATCACGACAAACAACATCACCAGCAACAGTGAGATCAACAAAAGCAACATCACCAGCACCAATTACACCAACAACAACATCAACATCAACAACATCACCACCAACAACAACATCATCATCAACAACAACAACAACAACAACAACAACAACAACAACATCACCAGCACCAATTACACCAACAACAACACCAGCCATCATTCGTCACACACAACTGACGATGGAACACGGTAAAGAATAAAAACTTTCAAAGACTTTCTTACAACAATCTCTCTGGTAACACGCTGGACTGACTTGAGATAAAAAAAATATACAAAATAAACAAAAAGAAATGAAAAAAGAAGAAAAAGAAGAAAAAATAGGACAAGAAGGAGCAGATAGCGCCGTGAAGCCTAATTGATTTCCGGCTCAGCAGCAAAACGAAAACAAAGAAAGACAGAGGAAGAAGGTCACACATGTACACAGCAAGGTCATCCTGCTGGACATTAGATCCACCGCCGTTCGATTTTTATACTTGAGAAAGATTCCACCTTGAGACTTCCTCATTCTCTTTGTCCTTCTCATTGTCATCATCATCATCATCACCATCACCACCACCAGCATCATCATCATCATCATCATCATCATCATCATCATCATCATCACCATCGTCATCATCATCATCACCATGGTCGTCGTCGTCATCCACCACCATCATCATCATCATCATCATCGTCACCACCATCATCATCATCATCATCATCACCATCACCATCACCATCATCATCATCATAGCCGTCGTCGTTATCGTCGTCGTCTTCATCACCACCATCATCATCATCATCACCATCATCACCATCATCACCATCACCATCACCATCACCATCACCATCACCATCACCATCACCATCACCATCATCATCATCATCATCATCATCATCATCGTCGTCGTCGTCTTCATCATCATCACCACCACCAGCATCATCATCATCATCGTCATCGTCATCATCATCATCACCATCATCATCATCACCACCACAACCACCACTGTTATCACCACCAGCATCATCGTGGGTCTCTCGGGTCATCCAATAGACAAGCAATAAACGACTTTTCGATGTCGTTGAGGAGGAAAAGAAAAGAAAAAAGAAAGAAAGAAAGAAAGAGCCAACAAAGATTTCCATAACCACAACAGCAATAATAAATAATAAACACAATATTAACAACAATAACAAACAACGACATTACAACAAGAAGAACAAGAAACAACAGCGACGCACGTCTATCCATTAGAGTGCCGAATAGTGTGGATAATGATTGATGAAAGAGTTGAAAAATCAATAAAATGTACAGGGGCGTGCGGTGGAGAAGGGGGAGGAGGGGGGCAGGAAGGAGGGGGTAGTCGTTTTCTTGTTGACAGTACAAGCTGTCCCATTGAAAATATGTCATCTCAACTCGTGTCTGATGGGGTCAACCAGTCGTTAGACAGAGTTTTAGTTGTTATTGATTGCGATTGTATGCTTGATTGCGATTGTACGCTTGATTATGATTGTATGTTTGATTGTGATTGTATGCTTGATTATGATTGTATGCTTGATTATGATTGTATGCTTGATTATGATTGTATGTTTGATTGTGATTGTATGTTTGATTGTGATTGTATGTTTGATTGTGATTGTACGCTTGATTGCAGAGGTGGACACGAGTCCATTTTTGACAACCCAACCCATTACTTACTCAACCCAACCCAACCCATTCCAGCTTTAATTTCTCACTAAATTTCAACAATTTTCAAAAAATGCGTCCAAGTAGCCCTGTCCGTGTATATTTGCACTGAACGAAACGGCACAAAGGAACGCTCACTGTTAGAAAGCGTAAAATGTGATTATCGCAATTATAAAATAAAATTATCGCAATTAAAAAACGTGGCGCGCTATTATTTTGAGTTGAATTTAATTCGGTTAACGCTGCGTAATAAATTACGATTAATAAATATAATTGAATGAAAGTTAATGAAATTGACGCGGTTCTTTTTATGGCATCATTAGAGATGGGCAACAAAAAGATTCTAAATAAACGTTAATAGCGGTAGTGCCTATATACTATATGAGGATCGGACATTTCCCCCCCCCCCCCCGGACATTTCCCCCCCCGGACATTTCCCCCCCTCCCGGACATTTCCCCCCCCCCCCCCCCGGACGTTTCCCCCCCCCCCGGGTAGGACATTTCCCCCCCCGGAGAGAATATACTTTCATTTTTCATTTATTATTTTTTATTTATCCCCAATAGTTCAGTGCAATGTTTGGGTTAGGGTTAGGGTTAGGGCTAGGGTTAGGGTTAGGGTTAGGGTTATTTATCCCCTAAATAGTTCAGTGCAATGTTTGGGTTAGGGTTAGGGTTAGGGCTAGGGTTAGGGTTAGGGCTAGGGTTAGGGTTAGGGTTAGGGTTAGGGTTATTTATCCCCTAAATAGTTCAGTGCAATGTTTGGGTTAGGGTTAGGGTTAGGGTTAGGGTTAGGTTAGGGTTAGGGTTTGTGTTTCTTAGAAACACTCTTAGAAACCCTAGGGTTAGGGCTAGGGTTTGTGTTTCTTAGAAAAACTTGTGAAATTCAACTCTGCCTTGTCCTACCTCGTGGGGTGAGAATTATCATACTCATGGCGGGGGAATGTCCGGAGGGGAATGTACACAATTCACGCACACACATATTTATGCCATGCAAGAACACACTCTTGCAAAACCACAAATTCATACTACTACATAACCACAGGGGGGGGAAATGTCCTACCTTGGGGGGGAATGTCCGGGGGGGGGAAATGTCCTAGGGTCTGTCGGGGGGGGGGGGAAATGTCCGGGGGGGGGGGGGGGGGGAAACGTCCGGGGGGGAAATGTCCTACATTCATACTATATACTTATTCTATATACTTATTCTATATACTTATTCTATATACTTATTCTATATACTTATTCTATATATTTATTCTATATACTTATTATATACTTATTCTATATACTTATTCTATATACTTATTCTATACTTATTATATATACTTATTCTATATACTTATTCTATATACTTATTCTATACTTATTCTCTATACTTATTATATATACTTATTCTATATACTTATTCTATATACTTATTCTATATACTTATTCTATACTTATTCTCTATACTTACATGACATTCTGGTTTGATAGCCACTTATTGTAGAAATCTCGACAGCGTGTTAATTTAACAAGTAATAAGCAGGCATCAATCAGTCTCAGTTCCGTTCAATGTGATTCGAAAAGCTCATCTTCACATGCATAAGAAAGCAGACACGCACATCGGTTGAATTCTGGTGGTGACACCGACAGAACAACTCTTAACTGATCCCCCAAACGGTAGGACATAAATGAAGTTTGATGGGGCAAGAAGGCACTCAGTGACGACATTAACGAACCATCAAGTGGTAATTAGGACGCGCCAAAATGAAAAAGTTAACGCAAAGCAGCTAGGCAACGACACGCGCCAAATGTTTTGACAGGCTCGCTAGTAATTGGTAATCGGTAGTCGGTAATTGGTAATCAGGAGCCGGTAATCAGGAGTCGATTGGATGTGAATGTTCGTTGAATAAGAAAAGGAGGAACTTAAGTTTTAAATTAAAATGAATGGTAATTATTAATTATGATATGATGATGATGATGATGATTATGATATGATGATGATGATGATGACGATGATGGTGATAACAAGAGCAATCGGTAATCGGTAGTCGGTAATTGGTAATCAGGAGCCGATTGAATGTGAATGTGAATGTTCGTTGAATAAGAAAAAGAGGAACTTAAGTTTTAAATTAAAATGAATGGTAATTATTAATTATGATATGATGATGATGATGATGATGATGACGATGATGATGGTGATGACGATGATGGTGATGATGATGATAACAAGAGTAACTTAGACTTAATAACCGCATATGCAGATTTTTCTGGCTGCATCAATTGAACTCGTACACCTGCGTAGTTTCGGCTTAGCATCTAAACCGGAAACATCTCGACCGGATCCACGCAAATCCTTGGATCCGGTGCATTCTTAATGGTAAGACTTTTAAAATGCATTTGAAAAACTGTCTGGAGGCGATTTCAAATGCTTGTAGAGCGGCTAATTCTGAAACTCTAATTAGTCGATCTCGGCGGTCGAATCAATGGCTTTGCACTTAAGCATAAACGGCTGAAATATTGCAAAGCTGCATAGCGCGCATTTATTATGCAGCAAGCTGTAGTTAAAAATACAACTGGTAGACATTAGGGGATCATCGCAACTGATCCCAAGACAACTGATCCCAGGACTACTGATCCCAGGACTACTGATCCCAGGACAACTGATCCCGGGACAACTGATCCCATGGACAACTGATCCCACGGACAACTGATCCCATAGACAACTGATCCCATTCTGCATCATTTTATATTTCACTGTTTCTGCAATCAATAAACTGATATTAACATACATAGATTCCGATTTCTGTTTGTATGTACGAATGTATGTGTATGTATGTATGTATGTATGCTGTAGTGATGGTCCTAGTCATGAACTCCTAAATAAGCCGATAAGAATTAATGTTGGAGTGTCTTCATTAATTCATTTAATTCATATCTTCGAAAAAAACAACTTCTGAAATGAGCTAAACTCTATTATTTTTGGATTGGCACGGTTCCATTTCTCATTATGAACTTCACAAAGAAAGGAGTGTAACGATGAAAAGTAATACGAACTTGTCAATTTCATTTCGACTGTGTATCGTGCCCTCGTGCGCTTATACTAAATATTATTTCTCCGTTTACTAACTGGAGTAGCCAGTATCATTATCACCACCACCATTGTCGTCAAAAAATGAGTTAAAAAATGAGTTGCTTATGTCTATGGGATCAGTTGTCTATGGGATCAGTTGTCTATGGGATCAGTTGTCCGTGGGATCAGTTGTCCGTGGGATCAGTTGTACTGGGATCGGTTGTCCTGGGATCAGTTGTCCTGGGATCAGTTGTACTGGGATCAGTTGTCCTGGGATCAGTTGTACTGGGATCAGTTGTCCTGGGATCAGTTGTCCTGGGATCAGTAGGCACTAACCCAGACATTAGACATAGTATTTCCATTTGAACGTATTTGTATATCGGTGTGTGTGTGTGTGTGTGTGTGTGTGTGTGTATGTGTGTGTGGTACTAGCCTCCTAGATGAAGACAAAATTGAAAAAAAAACGAAATCCGTAAATAAGGATTGATGATCCTCTAACGTTATGTACAAGAATTTTAGTTTTAGTAGTAGTTAAATAGCCACAATTATAATTATTAAAATAATTATAAATTAAAACGATCGATATTAAAAGCTTATAGATACTACACACTTACACACGCATAGAATGCGGTCCACCTTCGTTGTAAAAGAAAACATTTTATCTGAAACAATAAACTGCGATCGAGTTGTTTGTTGATGACAGAATAACACAAAAATTTTAAATATTTTTCTAAAAAAAAAAGTTTAATTATCCTCGATAAATATAATATAGAGAGATCAGTGGATGTGTCGCGTTCAGGCCTTCAACAACATGGCTTATTTATTATCTTCGGATTCTCGATGTTGTCATCGTGTGCAAAAGTACTTAAGTACTTACTAGTTAGTACGTTGTGTGTGGGCGGTGTAGGCATGTGTTTACTGTCACAGCAGTACAAACTGGAACTACTTGTACGTTTGCTGAGTCATTACTGAAACTGCACGTGATTACTACGACACAACAGTACTTAAACTGTAGTCGATCGGAGGACTTGTACTCGAATGGAGTTTACTCCATGTCCGGCTGGAGTGAGAGCCAATAAAATAAAATAAAAACTTTAACAGCTTTAAAACACAAAAGATAAACATCCATAATGAAGATATTATGGTATAGCTGGTGATAATGAAGATAACGATAATATACAAAAAATACTAAAACTAATATTCTTAATAATGATAACGATGGTGGTGGTGATGATGATGATGGTGGTGGTGACGATGGTGGAGATGATGATGGTGGAGATGATCATGATCATGATGGTGGTGGTGGTGGTGGTGACGATGGTGGAGATGATGATGGTGATGGTGATGATGGTGATGATGGTGGTGGTGGTGATGATGATGGAGATAATGATGATGATGATGGTGGTGGTGGTGGTGGTGATGATGATGATGATGGAGATAATGATGATGACAATGGTGGTGGTGATGATGAATGGAGATGATGATTATGGTGACGATGATACATTTGAATAAAACGAGACCATTCATTGGGTGAACGTTGAAAGAAATTACAACACGGCACAGGAAGTAAGAGAAATTTGCTTGGCAACAAAGTGGTGCTCCATTGCATGGGAGGATGACATTTGACCCCGGCCGGCTGCAACAATGTTGCTAGCAGATACTGCAGAGAGAGGAAGAAAGACAAATGGAAATGTGCGTGCAAGAAAGAGAGCTGGAGAGAGAGAGAGAGAGAGAGAGAGAGAGAGAGAGAGAGAGAGAGAGAGAGAGAGAGAGAGAGAGAGAAGAATATAAGATTAATGGATTTGAAAGAGAGCATGAAAAGGAGAAGAATTATTACCAGAAATTTCAATGGTGGCAAACTAATTGAATCCTCAAACCGTTTTCATATTTCGACGGCAAGCTACTTGGACGCAGCTGCACGATCGAGCGTGTGAGGCGTATGTGTAGTACACGGTGTCACGACAAAACGTTCACAGACAAAATGTTCAACGACAAAATGTTCCCGACAAAACGTTCACGACACAACGTTCACGACAAAATGTTCACGACAAAATGTTCACAGACAAAATGTTCACAGACAAAATGTTCACAGACAAAATGTTCAACGACAAAATGTTCACGACAAAACGTTCACGACACAACGTTCACGACAAAATGTTCACGACAAAATGTTCACAGACAAAATGTTCACAGACAAAATGTTCACAGACAAAATGTTCAACGACAAAATGTTCACGACAAAACGTTCACGACACAACGTTCACGACAAAATGTTCACGATTGCAACTTTTAAATTTAGTTTAGTTTTAAATGATAAAATAATTTGTGTTTCACAAAATGAGAGCAAATAAAACGTTAACTATAGTAAATGCGATGTTAATTTCCTCTTTGATACCCCTAACTCAAACGGCAACCAGATGAGTATGGATCGGAGGACTGTAAACTGTTTCAGCAAGAAGGAAAAAACAGATGAAATGAGATAGCTATAATAGGAAAATACAATTGGTTACTAATTTGAGATCGTTTGAATTTTCAATTTCAATTACGCAAACGACGTAAATAAGGTTTGATGGCTGTATTCTAAAGATTAAAAAGTTAAGGGTATCCAAGAAAAAATTAACCAACCCGCATTAACTAGTTAATAAATGGAACGATGATTAAAAGGGTCGAAATATGAAATCTTTATTAACTCCGATTAAAAAGAAAAAGTAATGCAATTAGGTATTAATTGAGATTCATTTGATGTTTCAATTTTAATTAAGTGAACGTCAGAAAGAAGCTTTGATCGTTGTAGCCTAGCGATTAAGAAGTTATCGGCTTCCAAGAGCAATATAGCCTCCTTTAATTAGCTAATTAACGTAACGGTGACTTGGGTAAAGCAGCATGCAGCTACTTGTGTTTTTCAACTAGAATTGAAAATACATCTCTAGCAATTAAAAACTAAAAAGTTAGGGTATACAAAAGCAATTAACCGGCATTAACTAGTTAATAAATGGAACGATGATAAAAAGGATCAAAATATGGATGAAAAAGAAACAACCCAAATAGCTATAACTCCATACAATTATTTATTAATTGAAGATCATTTGATGTTGCCAATACGTATTAGTTTCATGCTGTCATGCACATATACTTTGCTTAGGTAAATAAAATGGTGAATAGACACATCACTAAAAATGACTTAATAATTAGTTTGCAAGCGATCTTGACATAATAAAACAAAATTTTTATTTTTCAGTGTGAACATTTTGTCGTGAACGTTGTGTCGTGAACGTTTTGTCGTGAACGTTTTGTCGTTGAACATTTTGTCTGTGAGCATTTTGTCTGTGAACATTTTGTCTGTGAACATTTTGTGCGTGAACATTTTTCGTGAACGTTTTGTCGTGAACGTTTTGTCGTGAACATTTTGTCGTTGAACATTTTGTCGTTGAACATTTTGTCTGTGAACGTTTTGTCGGTGTTCATTTTGTCGTGAACATTTTGTCGTGAACGTTGTGTCGTGAACGTTTTGTCGGGAACATTTTGTCGTTGAACATTTTGTCTGTGAACGTTTTGTCGTGGAACCGTACGTATGTGTGTGTACGCGTATGTGTGTATGTTTGTGTGTGTGTATGTTTGTGTGTGTACGCGTATGTGTGTGAGTGCGTGTGTATTTGAGATAGAATGTACGAAACAGGAAATAAGAAATCTATCCTTCAATCCAAATGCCACAAAAAAGAGCCTTCAAAATCTCTAACGTTGAAAACATATTTTTTTTTATAGAATTTTTGCTTGATACGATGCAGCTTGCTTGAAGTCTCAACTTCCGATCATGTGTGTGTATTGTGTGTGTGTGTGTGTGTGTGTGTGTGTGTTGTGTATGTGTTTGCGAAGTGTGTGCGTGTGTGAGAGAGAGAGAGAGGAATGAGAAGGAATGAGAAATCATTAAAAGAAGAACTTGAGCAATCTGATACCTATGATCCCCTTTAAAGGAGCAACCCCTGCAGTTGTTAAAAGAGAAGAAGCAGTCTCGCATTAAAACATAAAAAAATTATCCAATGTGGAACATCAAATGAATTGAAACGAAACAAATTAGGAAAAGAGATATCGAAATTACAACTATAATATTCGTCTATCTGTCTGTCTGTCTGTCTCTTTCTTTCTCTCTCTCTCGTCTCTCTATCTCTCTTTCTCTCTCATCATCACCGTCATCATCACCGTCATCATCATCATCATCATCATCATCATCATCATCATCATCATCATCATCATCATCATCATCATCATAATCATCATAATCATAATCATCATCATCATCATCATCATCATCATCATCATCATCATCATCATCATCATCATCATCATCATCATCATCACAACCTGTTCATCCTCTGCGCCATTTGAGCTGCCACAGGGAAATATCAATGAATGGAATTGAAGAAAAAAAAATAATAAAAAAAAAGAAAGAAAGAAGTTATTATTGTGAAGAATGGAAATATGTAAATCAGGAAGCGAAGATTGTAATGGAAGAGAAGTTGAATGTTTGTTTTGTAGTATCGTTGTTGTTGTTGTTGTTGTTGTTGTTGTTGTTGTTGTTGTTGTTGTTGTTGTTGTTGTTGTTGTTGTTGTTGTTGTTGTCGGTAGTAGTTGGTTGATGCATGCCAACAAGAATCAAATATCAATCATTGTTTTTGTCTATTGATTGATTGATTGGTTGATTGATTGATTGATTGATTGATTGATTGATTGATTGATTGATTGATTGATTGATTGAAAAGTAGAAAAAAATCAGAGAAAGATTAAGAAAGAGAGAGAGGGAGAAAGAGAGAGAGAGAGAGAGGATGACTTCAATAATTTCTTGACAGTGAAAGAAAAAGGCTTAAGTATTAGCTATCGAGTAATCTAGATAGAGAGCGAGACACGGGTGGCAGTGAGTAAGTACTTGTGCGCCTCAAGAGAATCTTTCTTGTCGACGGTCTCTTACAATTTTCAAGTCACTGTAACAAATGAACGAGTTAAAAGAGTGTTTGCTTGTTTGCTTGTGTATGTGTGTGTATGGACGTGTGAACGTACTCGTTTGTGCTTGAAAGCGACGAAATTAAATTAAATTAAATTTCAAATTCATAAAATAAAAATAAATAAAAAGAACCCCCGATTCTAAAACACGAACTACAATGGAAATCCAAACAGCTGATTAGATAGATAGATAGATAGATAGATAGATAGATAGATAGATAGATAGATAGATAGATAGATAGAT